>OX402062.1:13754116-13919116 GCA_947859365.1 Archips crataeganus
GTTCAAAATATTTCGGTCTATAGTTTTAGTATAGTTTAAACTAGACAAACAAACATTAAAATCTAATATTGATACCTTAGTTCACACTCATACTAATTACAATGAACTGCACAATTAAGTAGTAGGTTTGTACACTAGGACATACAGTGCTAATTTGCTTGTGCAGTTCATTGTAATTAGTATGAGTGTGAACTAAGGTATCAATATATAAATATCTCATGTCACGGTGTTTGTTATCGAACTCCTCCGAAACGGCGTGACCGATTCTTATCAATTTTCTAAATGCTTGGTAGGTCTGATAATAGGTCGTAGGCTATCTTTTATACCCCTATTCTTCGCAGACGGAGTCGCGGGCAACAGCTAGTAATAAATAAATTATACATTCGACCAAACAATATATCACGACACAATAATTAATCAACCATCCAACAGTTAAGTGTTACCTGCTTCATGGCCTTGGTCTGGGCAGCCGAGCCGACACGCGACACGGACAGACCGACGTTGATGGCGGGCCGGATGCCCTTGTAGAACAGCTCAGTCTCCAAGAAGATCTGGCCGTCAGTGATAGAGATGACGTTGGTGGGAATGTACGCGGACACGTCTCCGGCCTGGGTCTCGATGACGGGCAGGGCGGTCAGGGAGCCGCCGCCCATCTTGTCGGACCTGAGGAAGACCAGATATTTTTGATCAGTTACTTGCATTTGCTTATCACCAATATTTTTATAAGTTAACACAAGAACACGCGCTTTCAAATTATCTAAACTGAAACATATTGTTATGGTTATTTCAAAAAGTCTGGACTTCTTTGTCTCTGCGCTAACTGCCTACAATCGCCAGAGTCCCGCATTGAAGTTCGGACTGACGGGAGCCTGTGAATTAGCATCACAACGGAACAACTGCAGAAAATTACCTAATATTTGAAGCTATCAATATCTGTAATACCGTCTGTTTATTTTATTGGAATAAACAGAGATATCTGTTGTTGCATAGCGGTGTAGCAGGCTGCTTGACTGCGGTACTCACATCTTGGCGGCACGCTCGAGAAGACGCGAGTGGAGGTAGAACACATCACCGGGGTAAGCCTCACGACCCGGGGGACGACGCAGCAGCAGCGACATCTGTCAAAGGCAATCATCAATGAGATACTTTGGTTAACAATGCAAACAAATCAATGATCTCTTGGTTACATGTATGGACATCTAAGAGACCATTTTTTTAAAACATTTTATGGGATACCCAGGATTTCCCAGGCATAGAGCTATATTTTTTTGTGTTTTTTTTTAATAACTTTTTGTTTCAGTATAATTTAGAACAAAACTTGTTTGGTACAAGGTTAAAACAACTATTGGTGGTGGTTTGAGGAGGAAAGGCAGTGGACAGACTGTAACTGCTGATTGGTTGGTGATATGTATATGTGGTGGGTGGCGTAGCGTGCCTTGGCGGGGCCTCGTATAAAAATTTGTTTGGGGGCCCCTTATGAAGGGTAAAGATTTCTCACAAAAGAAAAAAAAATGTTTGCATAAAATTAAAAGAAATATTTATTCAACATAATTATCTATCTGTCACTTTTGCTTTTTTTTGACTTTTGTCATTTTAGAAATAAAAAAAAATTTGGGAAGTTTTTAAATATTAATTTTTGTTTACCACGTTGGGGGCCCCCGTGGCCCGGGGGCCCCGTATAATTGATACGGCATATACGGCGGTAGCTACGCCCCTGGTGGTGGCCTAGAGGTTTGACCAATGGCCTCTCAAGCAGAAGATGGCGAGTTCAAATCCCGGGCTCGCACCTCGAGTTTTTCGGAATTTATGTGCAAAATTACATTAGAAATGTACCATGAGCTTCAAGGTAAAGGAAAACATCGTGAGGCTGCATACACCTGAGAACGCGTGGGAACTACGGATCAGGTCCTCTAATTCAAAAGGAGACCTGTGCCGTGCAGTGGGACGTATAAAGGGTGAGATGATGATGGTATATGAGGACGAGTTACCTGACGGTAGGCGACAGCCTGCTTGGACAGATCGTCGTAGATGATGAGCGCGTGCTTGCCGTTGTCACGGAAGAACTCTCCCATGGCGCAGCCCGAGTACGGCGCCAGGTACTGCAGCGGCGCCGCGTCGGAGGCCGTGGCCGACACGATGATCGTGTAGTTGATGGCGCCTGGTGACAACGCACACAACTATTGTATATGATCTGAACAGGCTTTGGCTCTAATGTAGAATAGAAAGATATAAAACCAGCTACTAACTTAAGATTTCATTTTGGAACCTGCCTTACAATTTTAATATTTTAAGTAACACCCAAATAAGGACAAAACAATTCAGATTAAGGCTCCCAAATGCTCAACTCCTTGTATGCTTAAGACACGGATCCATGCCAAATTTAAGGCATTCTTGTTGCATTTTGATTTTAATCTGTAAAATTTGATTTATATGAAACAGTTGAGACTAGATAGAATGCACCTTTTTTTTAGTTCCCGCATACGAAGGCTTAATTTTTAAATACACATTTTCGTCAAATTTCTACAAAAATTACCATTATAGTTGCATAATCACCTTAGCCAAGCCATCTATATTTGTATCAGCTTACAAACACGCACATTACGATAGCGTAATAACTAGTGAGGCAAATTGGTCGTCTAGTCAGCAACGCGGTGCGGCGAGGGGCAGAGTCATTCTCCCCCTTCAACCCTAATTAGCAGGTCCCAGTCCGATCGACCTTCAGGGTGTGACAAAGTGAGCCCCATTATTAGAAACTTAACTGTTGCCCGCGAAGTATTATTTTATCGCTATCCCGCGGGGTTATATGTTAGTCCCGGTTAGGTTAGGTTAATATTTCCTTGCTGATGGTTACATATTTGCTGAGATCTATTTTTAGGATTATGCACTCACCAGCATCAGTCAACCTCTTGACGATCTGCGCGACGGTGGACCTCTTCTGTCCGATAGCGACGTAGATGCAGTACAGCTTCTTCTTTTCGTCGTCGCCCTTGTTGAAACGCTGCTGGTTGATGATGGTGTCGATGGCCAGAGCGGTCTTGCCGGTCTGTCGGTCGCCGATGATCAGCTCACGCTGTCCACGGCCGATGGGCACCAGGGAGTCCACGGCCTTGATGCCTGTACACCAAATTTTACTCGTTGACAAAATCAAAAAAATGTGTGGGAAGGCAGAGTTGTGGTAGCTCTATAGATGCAAGGGCGATTGAATTTTTGGCAGAGGTTCACCTAGTTACAGAATAAAAGGTTTAAGCGATCTGTGACACTAGAACAAAACAATGGCGATTTTCATAGTAATAAGTGTGACAAGGGGGGAGAGGGGTCCAAATTGATCGAAATTGGTGTGACGTAATTTATGGATGGCCCCTATGATTATGAGATAACTTATGCATATGTAAAAATTGTACAAAGCATGTTTTAAATAATAAATTTAACCCATCCTGTGATCAGGCAGCTCCAAAAATACCTTTTGCTACCAATGATTTTTTTGGTTAATTCTGTATATGTACCTTATGCTAGAAGCTGAACAAATGTTTTTTTTTTAATTAGTCACTAACGAATTTCATTATGCGTCACCCTTGGCGCGCGGGCCGTTCCATGCGTTAAAAAACTTTATTGAATAATAATAATAAATATACCTAACTAAGAATTAATGAACAAAAAATATTAATTAACGTCTCAAGTACAGGTGAGACGTTATCACCAACGCATATCAAGTGTAACATCACTCACCAGTCTGCATGGGCTCTCGCACAGACACACGGGGGATGATACCCGGGGCCTTGATGCCGACTCGCTGGCGGGCGCTGGTGCCGAGCGGGCCCTTGCCGTCGATGGCATTTCCCAGGGCGTCGACGACGCGGCCCAACAGCTGTTCGCCGACAGGCACGTCCACGATGGCGCCGGTACGCTTCACGATGTCACCTTCCTTGATCAGCTTGTCGTTACCGAAGACGACCACACCGACGTTGTCGGGCTCCAAGTTGAGGGCCATACCCTGGATAAATGCAGTTTTAAATGTAACGCGTGCTTCTGACAACGAAAGTTTTGTTTAAAATTTATAATACTCTTGCGCGTGTGGCGAGACGAGCCGCGAGGTTCACGTTGGGAGCGGTTCTTCGGTATTAGTTAAAAGACCTAGTGTTTATACTAGTCTGAATGTGTAAAAAGACTTCAGACAGTATCTATTTTTTATTATATTAGATAAGACATTGTATTATAGCTTGACAATTATTGTAATTTTCATAAAAGCAGTTGCGATGTAGTTACCAGCGGCGGCGCTAGGCATAGGCGCCTCGGAAAGATTCTCGTTTTTTTGTCCAGCGCCGCCATTGGTATATTACAATGAAGTAAAGTCAACATATCTGAATTCAGATTTATAAATCTATCACAAGTCTGGCAAGAAGAAGCATTGGAATAAAGTAATCATTGTTTAGTGCATTCATATTTATCAAATTGGTAAGGGAAGAAACTTCTATTGATTATAAGTAAAACTGGATCAGACAGTAGCTGGAATCTGGCATTTTGCCAGCGTACTAAAAATCTATGGTCAAATTTTAGTTTTTTTCAGTACATTTTTTTTTAAACAAACTTTCACCAAATGAGCAAGGCAGATAGCATCCACACTGATTGTTTATCTTTTCTTATTGGTATTTGGGTGAATCAACTTTTTTGTATTGTTTATTCTATCCCCGGTTGTCCAAAAAAAACAATGAACAAGGTTTCAGTACATTTTTTTTAAACAAACTTTCACCAAATGAGCTAGGCAGATAGCATCCACACTGATTGTTTATCTTTTGTTATTGGTATTTGGGTGAATCAACTTTTTTGTACTGTTTATTCTGTCCCCGGTTGTCCAAAAAAAACAATGAACAAGGATTACTTAATTATCTGTGACTGTTCAAACTTTAAAACAAAGTAAGAACACTCAAAAAGTACATTAAGCTCTTTCATGACCAACTGAAATAATTAAAAAAACAACTTCAAGTTTTATTTTCCAAACTGACATGTTCAATTTACCTGATCAAAGTTAATTAAAATAAAGATTTATAAAAAACTGAAGAATTAAATCTAAGCCAGTTTAATGCATGTAGCAATCAGTTTCAAAGACAATTCAGTATAATGATAAGATTATCAAGTTAATATAAAAAAAGATACAAGAAATTATAATAAGCAAACATTACAATCTCCACTTGGATTTTGATACAGTGAGAACTGAAGGATTCCCTTCTAGTTAATTAGAATCCTTTAAACCTATTAGAAAGATTTATTATATAACCTGTAATTGGCTTGCTGTATTCACTGTAATTTCTAAGATGTATGTACAAGCTGTTGATTCTCCATAAATAAATAAATAAATTAACCCCATACTTTTTTTATAACTTTACTGAGGGACAAACCCATATTCATAAAAAATTACAAACCAATTATTTAAAAAAAATATATGTTTTGTCTGCATCAAAAATTTATAGAGTAAAATTTTTCTTCAAAGCTCTTTCAAAGATCTGCACCTAGAATAATTTTATTTGTACCAACCTTAAGACCTGAGGAGAATTCCACCATCTCCTCAGCTTGGATGTTCTTGAGGCCATAGACACGGGCAATACCGTCTCCGATGCTCAGCACACGGCCAGTTTCTTCTAGGTCAGCCTGAAGAGACAAACATTCAACATAAGGAAATTAAATTGGTATTTGAAAATCAGGTGATTTGTGGAAAATTCTTGACAACTCAATAAAATTCAATGACAAAAAATTTGGCATATGAATGACTTTACTATCAAAGATTGTGTTGAGAAACTTTAGATTGAATAATCTTCTTGAAAACTATGTTGTCCTAATACTGATTGATAATCTCAGAAAAATTACACACCTAGAAACATGTTCCAGAAATAGCTTTTAACAGATAATTCAATTTGGGAATTGGTTGCTCTACTAAATGACAGTGACAACTTATTTATCTCACATAACCTTAACTAGTTTATGTAACCACTTACCTTAGGTGCAGCACCGAGGATTCTCTCCTCCAGGATGGTGGAGATTTCGGCAGCCCGCTGCGAGCACGACACATGAAGCTTGCGCGCGGCGACGGTGGCCGCTGGCACGGCGACCTTCGAAACCTGCAACCATCATAACCAAATATATCCAAAAATTCACTACTAAACACTTCCAACCACTATATTACACATCACGATCTCTTAAATAATGTAGAAATTATATCCGCACCGTCCATTATCAACTCCGACAGAATACCGACCGACGTCCTGAAGTATCGCCCTCTATTACATAACACAAATCATACGCGAAAATTAATATCAAAATAACACGAATTGAGGGTTGTTACAACGAGAATCACTACCCTGAACACCTTTAGACACGATTTCACTTCATTAGCCAGGAATTAATGGCAATTTACATGATTCGTCAAATAATACCGCAGGCTATCATATCACCGGTCCGAATGGAACATTACAGAAGATCACTACAGATAATTTTAAGCAATGTAAAAGCGCATACCTGAGCCGCAGCATTTGGGATACGCCTGGCCACCGAAGAGGCCAAACGAGCGGAGATCAGCGACATTTTTCACAAATTCTTATAACACTGGTGGACAGAAGAGCCGTGTGGTGCTCCGCTCGTATCTTCGTTGCGGCTGAGCCGGAAATGACATAATCGATCATTGTCTGTGGTCTATCCATGAACATGTAGGTCGTTAGAAAACCAACATTTCGTCGTTTTTTTCAGACGGTTTCAAATATAATGCAGTGAAAACAACCCATATATTAATTTCACAAATTAGATTACATTTTATTAATTAATTAATGTGTTTTTTATTTAATTGGATTTATTAGAGAGCAAAAAAGAAAATCTGAGTAACATGAATTAGTTTATTTTAAAATCGATATACGATGGGTTCAGAACGTACGCAATAAAACGGAAGTCGGTTTATTGACATGACAAAAGAAAGATCATTCTTATCACATCAAAATTGATGCATTTTTACGTAAATAAATGTAGTTTTAAAACCAGAAAAAGATTGGAATTATTTAACAAATAATATAAAGTTAAATACACTAATATTATTACCAAGGTGTAAATTCCTTAGCCCACCCTTGAGCCAGAAAAAAAAACAATTGTCATATGTCGTTGTCGTTAGTTTTTTTTTTTACTTACTTATTTTGTCAAATGTATTCTATTCACCGTTTTCGTCGGTTTTTTATTTTTTCAGTGATAATAGGTTTGCTGTTCTAGTATAATGTAAAACCTTAATAAATTATATTAGATGTGATGGCTATATTTGAAAAAGAGTCTCATGCCAAAGTTACATTAGATGACACAGAGAAACTTATTTGTATCGTAGAAAATGCACAAAATATCAACAAGCACACTGTAAGTATTATTGTGAAATAACTCACGGCTTGCTAGATGGTGTAATGGGTATTCTTGCGTACATATTATTTTACCTAGATAATTTGTTTTATAGGAATATATACTGCAAGTGCAAAGAGGGCCTACTAAGGAGATCAAATGGAGTGTGTGTCGACGATACAGGGACTTCGCCGCCTTACACTCGGTCCTACAGCAAGCCAACATTGACCTGCCACTACCACCAAAGAAACTTATTGGGAACATGCAACCATCTTTTATTGCGGAGAGACAAGCTGCTTTACAGGTATGGTTAATACTGGGTTTAAGTAGATTGAAAAATGTAATGTGTTTGTATTAATTCTATTCCTTTTTTAGGTGTACATGAATGAAGTGCTGAGACATCCAATTTTAGCACTATCATTGCCAGTAAGAAGTTTTTTGGACCCAAATAATTATTTATTAACTATTGCAGGTAAGATGACTTTATTATGTGATTCACTATTAGGTTTTTCCGTCGAGCGTCCTGTGCGCACGGGTGTGCACACAACAGGTTAGGATTTTTAGAGTGGGACACTCAACGTGTTAGTGACAAGAGGCATTATGGATAATTTGAATAATTTTCTTGTAGAGCAAGCATTACAAACAGTGTCAATTGCATTGAGAGGTGATGGACAGTTTGAATTGAAGGGACCTCTAGCAGATGTAGGCTGGAGAATACGAAAACACTATTTTTTGGTAAGTTACAAATATAAAGTACCATAAACTTCTCATTTGAAAGACAAAAAGAGGATAGTTACAGACCCTTGTTTGTCTATGGTCAGATAAAGCTACACAGTGTTTTCATGTGCATAAGAGTATATTGGGGCTATGCCCAGGCATCCTATCCCACAGCAACAGAAAAAATGTTGTCAACAACATTCACTTTTTTATGTTTAAATAGGGCTCCATATTAATTGGTGATAAAGGGTCCTGGCATTCTCTTAAGGTGATTTTGATGCTACAGTTGGATAGCTTTGTCAGAATGATCTACTCTAGAACTACTTTTGAGTGTTTTCACTCAAATTTAGTAATGATAGATGCATTTTTTCTAACTTACAGCAATTCTCTACCAGTTGGATTTTCATAAATCATAATTCATAACATAATATAGACTTAAGAAAAAAATTCTTGAAGCACTAATATGAAGCATTAATAGTTTGGTAGAAATATATATAGCATCCTGATGCTTGCTTCCATTAAATCACTTTGCTATTTATAAACAAAGTGATATTATGAAAGGGTGGACAGTGTTATTTTTAAAAACTTATCTTTGTTATGAATCATTGCCAGTTCATAGAAGACTTATCAACAACTTTGTAGCTACTTCAATACATGATAATTTAGTCAAGCACTTGCCTTGCAAGTTCATTGTCCCAAATTAATACTGATACCTTTGTCCTCAGGTGACTGACACAGAGAGTAAGACAAATTGTTTATTGGCCTGGCAGAACTATGGGCCGGATAGATATTTAAATGATAAAGATTTGCAGACAGCTTTTAAGAGTATAAAAAATGTAAATGTGAGTATGTTCATGAAAACAAAAATCAATCTCATATTCAGAAACCCCATAAGTATTTCTTTTTCACAAGGGTTTTTTACACAACTTTGCATAGGTAAGATAATCTGATATGCTTACTGCTTATCCTGAAATTTATACTTATAGTGTTTTTGAAATTACTATTAATTTGTAACATAATTTCAAATAATTTGACATCTTGTTTTTGTAAGTTTTTTTCAAGATACAAATGGATTATCAAATACCATATTAAAATTTAAAAAAAAACATACTCCTTTGACACAGAATCATACTTTCCTAATAAAACTGTGATAATATTAATTGTTTAATTTATGGTACTTGTCTAAATTATGTTTTGTTATTGGTGGTACTTTATTATTGCATTGTCACCAACCCACTAACATAATGTCTAAACTACGATTTTTAATTTCGTGGAATTCTGACAAATGCCAGATTTTGACGTTTCAGAGGCAACAAACCTTTTTTCATTTTAAATCTATTTATTATTTTAGAAACATAATAAAATAGGCACAATACTAATTATAAATATAGTGAAGGAGCGCTTTTACTATAAGAAGTTATCAGTTTTCATTTCTAAGTCTATATTTATTTCATAGGTTTTTAAGAGATTCATGTATTCATGGTTTGTGTGAGATAGTTCATAATGATATTAGTCCTCTTTAAAAAACATAACACATAGCAAAAAACAAAAACACTTTCAAGGAAATAATAATATCAATCAACGTAAATGACAAAAATAATACGGAAACAGGAGAGCGAGCACATTTGAACATTCAAGACAGAAGCCGAATGACTTTAATATTGTTTTGACAGAAGAATGATATTTTATGGTTTTTATTATTTAAGTACCTTGTCTATGAAATTTAAATTACAAACCTCTTTAGACGACGATTGAAACTTAATACATAACTATTAATTATAATTTAAGTCCGAAAGTGTGCGATATATGTCAATCATCGCAATGATATCCTGAGACAATTTATTTTTTACTCATAAAAGAGTTAAATATTTTATTACGACTGAACAGTTAGATCAAAAAATATTCTAACTACGTATTAATTAATGATTTATTACAATTTGTCCAATTTTAATGAGTATACTAAGGAATTTGTGCTCTGTATTTCCTAGTTTTTGTTTTATCTCGTTTAAATTTTCGGGAAATATTGTTTGCCTAGTAACACTAAGAAATGTCAGAATTCCACGAAATTAAAAATCGTAGTTTAAAGAACCTACATAAGTATAAATATCAATATTCTGTGTTTAATATAATAGTTCATTATTTTCTTTTGTAGCACCCACACATAGATAAAGTATTAGCAATCCATGGTTTAGAAACTGGAGTTTATGTAGTTCGGAGGATACACGAAAATGGCAGTCTCAGAGACATACTATACGGCACTGAGTACACGAGGAACCATTTAGCCAAATATGGGAACCCTAAAGTGAGGAAACCACTGACTGAGGGCCAGATAGCACATTACGGATACCAAATACTGCAAGCGTTAAAATTTTTACATGATAAGGGATTACCACATGGTATGTAAACTTACTTATACTTATCTGTTTATATCCGGGTGTGTATTGTTTTGTGATTTGGATTTTAATGTAAATGTATAATGTGGTTTTTTATTCGTCCGTCTACATCTATGGCCTCAATCTGGCTGTTCAAAGTAGAAGCTTATTATTAATCTTATTAGTGGGTTTCATATTGATTTTGGCTGACACGGTTATGACTATGAATGAGTGTGTTTCAAGAGTTTATTAGGAAACACAAAAACAATATAATAATGCACTTAACCAACATAATAAAAGAAGAGCCTTTTTTATAAGCTTGTTTTCTTTTGTCGCATATGGTCCCGTTCGCAAATCGTCCCGTTCGGCAATTCGTCTCGTTCGCAATTCGTCCCGTTAGCAGATCGTCCCGCAAACGCACCTCGTCCCGTTCGCAATTCGTCCCGTTAGCAAATCGTCTTGGAAATACACCTCGAATTTGGACGACTTGCTAACGAGACGGGACGAACGGGCGGTGCGTTTGCGGGACACTCTGCTAACGGGACGAATTGCGAACGGGACGAATAGCCGAACGGGTCGAATCGCTGAACGGAACGAATCGCCGAACGGGACGATTTGCAAACAGGACCAATATGCGACAAAAGGGAAATTAATTAATTAATTGAATTTGGAGTCGTGTCCGCAATATTATTGTGAACTTCTGTGAACTTCTTTGATTTTTATTGTCGTGGTTATTTCATTTTTCGATTTAATACGCGCAGGGCTGTATACTTGGCAAGTGCGATATACTAATTATGTTTAAGTAATTTTGTTATTATTATTTGCTTTTACAATCTACAAATTATTTATTTACGCACGTAGTCCTTATGTAGCTATTAGTGTGCAGTTTATTTACCTATCTAAACAGCGATCCGGGTGTCACCAATGATACTGGCTGAAAATCAGCGCTGGGGTGCTTTTGTTGGGGTGTTTTTATTATGCTGAGCCAGTATCCGATTTGCAACCGCAATGACACATTCTATCTTTAGCTTTAGTGTTGTCTTTTGTTTTGTAAAAATATTGATGATGTGATTGATGTGTCTTGTGATGTTGTAAATAAATGTATTTTTTTCTTTCTTTCTTTAACAATGATGCTAATACGTCCGATCACTGACTTATGGGTCTAGTATACTTATGTAGATTTAATGACAATACAAGTACAGTTAGTGAATTTTTTTATTAAAAAATGTTTTTTTTTACATAAACTTATGCATGAACACTTTGCTCATGACGATGAAAGCTTGTTTCGAAAAAGTACCAGGAATAACTTTAAAATGCAATTAAATTGAAAAACTTATTTTTCAGGACACATTCACCCTGGCAATATAGCCATAGAGAACCAAAAAGTCCTCCTAATGGACATAGAAAACAATATCATTGGAGTGTCGAGCCTTCATCGACCATATTTGCTGGATCTGAAGCGAGTATCTGGTGCGGAAGCCGTCGACTTGTATTGCTTCGGACGCACGCTCTATGAAATGGCGTTCGCTGAAACATTAGACGATTATTATTGCGACTATTATTCTGAACGAATCTCAGACGATTTGGGTATGTATTTACTGATATTAGTACATGGGTTAACCTCTGACAGAATGCAAGAAGCCTCTGTTTATGTACGAATCTGTATTCTTAGTTTCAGATTGGGTGAACTGAATGCAAATCTGTTTTTTTCGTTCAGTAGCTGGAAATAGCACCATTATTTTAGTCTAATCTTAGTTTGATGGAATTCAGTTAGACAGTATTTCAGATATTTAATTTCTAAGCAAATGTCTGAGGGTAGAGCAAATTTTTTTAAAATCAGTCATTAATTAATTTATCCATGTTTAACCGACTTCAAATAATTTTTTTAAGGGTTGGTTTGGTGGTATATAAACGGGAGGTATAGCTACCCTTCAAAAGAAAAAATATTTTTCCGAATCGTCTCGTAAATAGCAGAGTTCTTGGCTAACAAAACTATAAAATCTCCTCCTTTCTTCAAGTTTGTTAAAAAATCAGACAAACATCACTTACTCTCACGTTAATGTCAGTGCGGGGGTGTCCATACCAGACACAATCTCGGGCCTTTAAAAATTACTAAATAAAATAAATTATATGAATTACAAATGCGCTGTGAAATAAAATTTGCAGAAAAATCCTTTTTTGCTATGAATAAAAAACTACTTACTTACATCCAGTAAATGTACAAGCCGTGGTCGTTTGAATATCTCTGATGCTATATCAATTACAGAATCTGTGCTCCGGATATGCATCTCAAGCGCGTCATGCAAGCACGGCACGCAGTACTTCGGCCAGCTGCTGCGACACCCGTTCTTTACTCGCGCCTCGCTCGACGGGGCGCGGGCGGAGCGCGAGCACCTGAAGTTCCCTCTGCCGCTGAAAGACGAGCTGAGGAACGCAGCGGCGATGGTCGAGACGCGACTCAAGGCGGACCAGAAACTGGTATGTCATTTTTGTAACTGGGTCATTCTACCTTTCGTTGACCAGTAATTTTTTGTAATGTGCTCTTCAAATATTTTTTTACGAAAATGGTAAAGTGCTCGTTTTTATCATTAAACATTTTAATATGCACATAATTTAAGCTTACATTTAAAAGTATCACTACGTATAAAAAGTAATCATTATTATTTTATGGAAATTGGTGTATTTTCCGCTGAGTTACCAATTTTTTCCATAAAATTTCTTGAAATTTAAAGTTTTTTTGCGTTTAAAGATTAAATTTAGTTATTTCAGTTTTTATATAAGTTATTTACACTTCAAAAAAATTACCAGTTATGCCTTATATTTCACAAAAGATTAATGGTTACTTAAAAGTAGAATGGCCCTAGTACACTAATATCAAATGTACGGTATAGTCTACCAAGTCGTGCTTTACCATTTTTTACGACAGTTCCTATATCAGATTAAAAACATTAAGACCAATTGTCACATCGACTTGCGAGTAAAAATAGCCTTTGTTATAAGCCATACAACTGACATTGAACCTTAAGGTCGTAAAGGAAATTCTTGGGCGACTATACGCTGAAAGAACATGTCTAGTGACATAAGAAACTTTTGAGTTATAGTTTGAAAGTTAGTCATCACGAAAAATGATGATGGTAACCATTTCTTTAAAATTAAAAAAAATGAGATATCCATATTTAATACTTCGATGGACAGTACGCCTATAGGCGTCCAAATATCGTATAGCTTAACAACCCTGAATTGAAAGTACTGTCCATCAACGTGTTAAACCAATGGTAATGGTAAATAGTACTTCGCGAGCTCTACATTTTGATATTAAAATCTCATTTCTCAAAAAGGGGACTAGTCATGGTTTTTCCATGTACGCTTTAAATAGTAGCTGCCTAAGGTGCCATAAAGAGCTAGCTCACTACCGATGATAACATGATAAGTTCTTTATAACTAATGAACATGCATTAGAGCTTCGAACTCCCACTGCACAAATTGTTTTTAGTTGAGTTTTAAAAATGTAATTTTGAACAAATATTGGTAAATAGTCGTTATATTGTTGCAGCTGCGGAGCGCGAAGAGGGAAGTGCGCATACAGGAAATACTCAACTCTGAAACGGAACTAAAGAAGCAGAAACGCAGAGCGGTGAGTATCTTGCGTTGCATTTTTGTTTGTTCTAGTTATTCTTATCTTATTTCTGGTAAATCAACTTGGTTCCCCAACACAAAAAGAGGGGTGTTATAAGTTTGACCGCTATGTGTGTGTGTGTGTGTGTGTTATTTGAAAGCAGGTTTGTTGGCGATGGTTCTTAGCCTTAGACATGTTTCATCAAAATCGGTTCAGCCGTTTCAAAGTTATAAGCTCTTTTGTTAGCTGCAGAAGAGGTCTTAGACGCATAACGGGCATAGACTTAATGTTCAAACATACGAGTGACATAATTGCGTTGGGGGTTTTTAATAATAAAATAATAATAATAAATATCACGGGACAATTCACACCAATTGACCCAGTCCCAAAGTAAGCTAAGCAAAGCTTGTGTTATGGGTACTAAGCAACGGATAAACATACTTATATAGATAGATAGGTACATACTTAAATCGATACCTCCTAAGTATACTGGTGTAACTGCATAGTGGTGATTTTACAGTAAAGACCTTATCATTTCGATACAATACGGTCTGTACTGCAAAATCACCATTATGCAGTTACACCAGTATACTTAGGAGGTATCGAAATACATATTAAACACCCAAGACCCGAGAACAAATATTCGTATTTTTCATACAAATATCTGCCCCGACACGGGAATCGAACCCGGGACCTCAAGCTTCGTAGTCAGGTTCTCTAACCACTAGTCCATCTGGTCGTCTGGTTTTTATTTTTTTTAAACCGAGACCGTCCCCTCTAAGTCTTGGCAAACAAAATCGCGGGGAACAGCTAGTAAATAATAAACAAGAAAGGCCCTCTTTTGTCGGGCACGATATGGAGGACGTTAACATCATCAAATTTCATGCAAATCCGTCCAGCAGTTTTAGCGTGAAAGAGTAACAAAAACACTCGCACAAACTTTCACATTTATCATATTACGAGGGGCGTTCAATATAAAGTGAGAATGAGATGCAAACTCTTTTAATATTACGAAATTAAATACTGGCCGGTAAAGCTCATCTATCTAGCTGATTGCTATGAAAAAAAAAAACTAACTGTCTTTTGTTTAAAGAAATATACGGTAATTTCTTTGCAATGCTATTGAGTACGAGGGGCGTTCAATATAAAGTGAGAATGAGATGCAAACTCTTTTAATATTACGAAATTAAATACTGGCCGGTAAAGCTAATCTATCTAGCTGATTGCTACGAAAAAAAAAACTAACTGTCTTTTGTTTAAAAAAATATACGGTAATTTCTTTGCAATGCTATTGAGTACGTTAGCGAAAATGGAGAAAATTGAACTGCGCGCCGTTATCAAATACTTGTGTTTGAAAAAATTTTCTACGGACCAAGTAAATTTGGATTTGCGGGACACTTTAGGGTCTAATGCTCCTCCGTATTCGACAGTCGCACGTTGGTGCGCCGAATTTAGACGTGGAAGAACATCGACAATGGACGACCCCCGCTCCGGACGCCCTACTACAGCAGTAACTGAAGAAATTGTGAAAAAAGTCGAAAACTCAGTTTTGGCGGATCGTCGTGTCACGGTTCGTTTTATTGCTGAAAATGTAAAGATTTCAACGGGGAGCGTGCATAATATTTTACATGAACGCTTGGGTATGAAAAAGGTGTCTGCGCGTTGGGTACCAAGAATGCTTACTGACACGCAAAAACAAACTAGACTAGAGATTTGTCAAGAAGCTTTGAACCTGATGCAGCAAGACCGGGAACTTTTTTTGGCGCGATTTATAACAATGGACGAAACATGGCTCCATCATTACGACCCAGAAACGAAACTGCAGTCTATGACATGGAAAAGGCCATCATCTCCAACTCCGAAGAAATTCAAGGTGAGCCCATCTGCCGGTAAGGTCATGGGCTCTGTTTTTTGGGATGGTAAAGGGGTATTAATGATTGAGTATCTCGAGCATGGAGCCACTATTACGGGCACATTATACGCCAAACAAATAGCAACATTGCGCAATGAGATTCGCGAAAAACGGCGAGGTAAACTCTCGAAAGTTCTGCTGTTCCACCAGGACAATGCCCCGGCACACAAGTCCGCCGTTGCAATGGCTGCAATTCGTGATGCTGGGTTCGATATCCTTAAGCATCCTCAGTATTCACCAGATCTCGCTCCCAGTGATTTCTACCTATTTCCGAGATTGAAACAATACCTGAGAGGCCAGAAATTTGAAGACGACGACGCGGTAGTCGCTGCAGTACAAGATTTTTAAGTACTCAAGATGAGACCTTTTTTAAAAATGGAATTTTAAGTTTAGAAAAAAGATATACTAAGTGTATTATGCTAAAAGGTGACTATGTCGAAAAATAAAATGACATTTAGTAAAAGTTGTTTATAACATACTCATTCTCACTTTTTATTGAACGCCCCTAGTACTTAGTAGAATTAATAGGATTTGACGTTGACACATTTGCAGAGGATTTTTTTTGTCTTTTTTCTGTTTTTTTTTTCTGTGCATCTATGTTTCAGTTTGTATTTAGTATGAAATATATGGATTTCACGGGATGACCGTAAAAGTAAAAAAATTGAAGTTGAAAAAAATAAAAAATACCAAAAGATACTTCAAACCAAACTTGTTAAAAGTATGGCCTTGTAGCGACATCTCTTGTCCGGGTGAGCGGTTAGTTCCGAAGGAGTGTTGATGTTCCTCGATGAGAACTGAACATAGATGGCGCTGTACTGCATAAGTGATGATGGCAGGCTCGAATGTATGATGCATAGGAAAAAATTGCATGTAAACTCCTGACCAGTGGTGGTGTAGGGGTAAGCACGCGCCACGGAATGCCGAGGACCTGGGTTCAATTCCCAGCATTGGTCTTTTTTCTGGGGTTTTTTCTGTTCATCTATGTTTCAGTTTGTATTTAGTGTGAAATATATGGATTTCACGGGATGACCGTAAAAGTAAAAAAATTGAAGTTGAAAAAAAACCGGCCAAGAGCGTGTCGGACACGCCCAAGGTAGGGTTCCGTAGCCGCCATTACGAAAAAATCAAGTAATATTTTTCTAAGGATTTCGTATGTGTACGGAATCATCCAAGTTTCGGTATGTTTTATACCTTAGGCTACTATTTACTTTTAAACTACAAATAATTTCCAAGCAATCTTAGCCGCTATAATTTTCCTAGTAAATTTGATATATTTACTACCATTATGAATTTTTTCAAATTTTTGCACCTAACAGTTTAGATTTTAGAGGGGGGAGGACGCTCGATTTTAATGAAAATTTTCACTTTAAAGTTGAATATTTCGCAAACAGATCACTGAATAGAAAAATTATGTTAGCAACCCCGCAATGGTTTTAAAAGACCTATCCAACGATACCCCACACTATAGGATTAGTCGAGAAAAAAAAATCACCCCCCCTTTACGTCTATGGGAGGTACCCTAAAAAAAATTATTTTTTTATTTTTTATTTTACCACTTTGTTGGCGTGACTGATATGTATATTCATGCCAAATTACAGCTTTCTAGTACTAACGATCTCTGAGCTTAGCCGCGGACAGACAGACAGACGGACAGACATGGCGAAACTATAAGGGTTCCTAGTTGACTACGGAACCCTAAAAACAAAAAATAGAAAAAGATACTTCAAACCAAACTTGTTATTTGCAGAGGAAGCGCGACAGCCTGTGGAAGTCGACCTCTTCCCTCGCGGAGACTGTTCGCTCGCAGAGCGCCAGCACCGCGTCCTCGCCCACGCCGCCGCATCACATGTGTAAGCCTCATTTCTTATCTGGGTAGTTCTACAAGCAGCGTTTCAACCGTAATCAGTTTCTGTCGCATATATTAAAGAAATGAGATTCAGTTTGAATGCAATTTTAATTAATTTATATTGTACCGCAAGCTATATCGTCACCTCAAAAAATAGGGTTGCACGGGTTAATTACAGTGATATTTGCGTACTGATATAAGTTACTAACATTTTTTTTTTTTTTTTTTTTTCACATTATTAGCCACTGTTAAAAACCATAACTGGTTTATGTAACAGTGTAACATTTATACATTTATACCTGAGTGTGATATTGTGCGTAGTCTAGTCTATTCGATAGTTGTATCCCAATGAAGGTAATATTTTGCGTCACGTCCATTGGATCACGAACACGAAAAAGGTAACAATTAACACCTTCCCTGTCCGGGTGCACCCAATGTGGAGTCATGAAGCTTTTTTTTCAGTAGTCCGTGCTTCCACTATGGGTCCACAACTTCAAAGTGGAAGCACGCGCACACTTGTATGGGGACAGTAAACGTGTTAAATGTGTTGGATAATAACCGGATTATTATTATCCCATAATGAGCTTAATTAGGTATCTTGATAATTATTAATAAATAATAAATCTTTGCATACTAGAAATATTTTTTTACAAAAACTTAAAAACTGCTCAACTGATGAAGTTGAAAATAATTTTCCTAGAAAGTTTTTACTAAGTTTAACTTACGTGATTTTTTCCATATTTTTTAGACGTGCGGTTCAAAAGTTAGAGGGGGGGGGGGACACATTATTTTGAACTTTCGGAGTGAATATCTCCGAAAATATTCACTTTATCAAAAAATGGTTTTAGAAAACCCCTATTTATTTACCTATCCAATGATACCCCACACTATAGGGTTAGTCGAGAAAAAAAAAATCACCCCCACTTTACGCCTATGGGAGGTGTCCTAAAAAAATTTTTTTTACTTTTTTTTATTTAACCACTTTGTCGGCGTGACTGATATGTATATTCATGCCAAATTACAGCATTCTAGTACTAACAGTCTCTGAGCATAGCCGCGGACAGACAGACAGACGGACAGACATGGCGAAACTATAAGCGTTCCTAGTTGACTACGGAACCCTAAAAATGAGTGATCCTATTATTTATAGCGAGCGAGACAAACGGCGCGGGGAGCGCGGCGAGCCACCGGCCTGCGCCCGCGCCGCCGAGCGACGCGCGCGGCGCACTCCTCAGCGCCATATGCGGCTTCGACAAGGCGCGTCTCGCGCGCGTCAACTCGCGGTGAACGCGCGACATAGTGCGACAAACACAGGACTACTTGTAAGAGGAATATAAATGTATTTACTTGCAGCTCATTCTGTAACGAAGTTGATAGTTCAAAAAGGGTTACATTCTCGGAATAGAAAGAACAAGAAGAAATTTCGTAAGTCCCGGTTTGTACCGGAAATGCTCACATGCGCATTCGCACACACTGAAATCTTAGCGATTATTAGTCGTAGCTTCTATCCGTAAAAACGTAATAACTTCTGAACCGGTAGCGTAATTAGAACTTAACGCTGTATATCGTTGAGTCCATTCAGTATTTAATCAATTGCAACATCCATTGTACAGGTATGTAAATGAAAATTGCATGCAATGTGCTGCCACCTAGCGTGGAATAGCGGAATGATAAATGACAGCTGCTTATAAAAAAAATGTAGCTATCACACGATAGAGATGTCTCTAAAACATTGCATTGTAAAATGAACTCTATGCGATAGCATTTGGATTCAACACAGCTGAATAGGCCACAGAACTACCGGGTGCTAGTGCTACTCGATTTATAGAATTAAAATTTGACGTAACTATACTCGGTACAACTTGATCAGCGTATCTCGTTGACGTGCCATTTCATCTTGTTTTTTTTATATTCCGTAATTAATCTAGTAAAACCTAAGAAAACAAAAATAAATAAATACGACAGCATTTAAATTCCTCTTATTAGTAGTTATGTGGTGACGAAGAACTCAAAGAACGGTTATTGACTTTTATACACCTCTGGTAACGCCTAGGCTATAAGACATGACATGAGATTCGTATGAAGGGCCCGTTTTTGACTGTGTCACACTCATTCGTCTCAATGTATGTACTTTTGATTGTTTGCTGGGGTGACCGAAATCAAGCAATAGGGATGTTGACACCATTAAAAAAGAATTTGAAGACACGACTCCAGTAAAAAAACGCTTTATTTCAGCCCTGAAAGTCAGATTAATTTTCGATTAAATGCAAAATTAGATTTTTTGTTGCTTTAAAACAAATAAATAGTTAGTTGATTGAGCATTGCGAACAATGACGTCATATGTCGCTATTGTCATTCAAACTCTATGGGAGATTGTGTTTTGACAGCTCATAAAAAGAACGTCAGTTGATTGGTGGTGTCAACATCCCCATTGGAATTTAATGTATGCAGCTTTTCGATTTTCATATCGATTCACTCCCTTGTTTATACACTTGTTAATCTTGTTTATAGCATTCATTTGTTTTTTAAGTCACACATTTCCTTTGGCAGACAGACAAAACACTAGGTATAACAGGTATTTAATTATTTCCGTAAAGATGAGGTTATATTTAATAGTCGATTGGTGAATTTGTGGGCCCGGCAGTGGCGGCGCAGAACCTAAATTTTGTGTGGGCATTATATAGAGGCCCTTTGAAGGTGCACCATAGATTAAGTGACGAATTTTTAATTGAATAAAGAAACTAGAACCTTTTGAGGTGCGAGGCCCCTCAGACCGCGAGGCCGTGGGGAGGGGCTCCTTCGCCCACGCCTAGCTAAGTCACTGGAGCCCGGTACTAGGCAAGAGATAAAACATGAGATTAATATCAAATGAATGACTGTTTGCCCTCCCATTTTAGTTAGAATGTTGGTAAATATTTTTATTATAAGAAAAAAAACATGAGTTTACTTTTAACCTCACTTAACTATTAATTGCGTATTTGATCCGTATAATTCATAAAATAGCTATTTTTAACAATTATGTTCTGCAGCATATGGGATGCATTCAATGTTATGTATGTAATATTTTTTCAGTGATCCAAAGGCTTTATGGCAGATCTCGGATTATAGTTTTTAACGTTATTTAAGGTCAATGCATACGTAACGTGAATCTACTCGTAACGGGGTTGAAAAGATTTTACATGTCACTAAACGTATTTGTTAATACCTCGTATTGCGTTTTAATAAAATGTGTACCGGTTTGGGCCGTTCTCAAAATGTCCCTTCGCATAAATTACCCTTTCGCAGAAGAAGGTCCCTTTTACGGAATGACCCGTTCGCAAAACGTTCCCCTCGCAAATTTATTTTACAAAATTGTTTTGTTTAGTTTTGGTTTTGTAAATTTTAATTATAATTTGTTGTGTTGTTTTTAAAATTTATTTAATTGTGTCAGTTTTGTGACGACCCATTATAAAATATGAAAAAAAGTTCACTGACTCAAAAAATAAGAGCACCTTTTTTTTCTTTATGAAAATGAACTGTGGTCATGATTTTGAATAAGAAAAACTGTGTACTTATCTTTTGGGTCAGTTTTGCAACAATTTTTTCATACAGTTTATGAGTCATTTTCAAAAAAAGATACAAATTAAGGGATTTAATAAAAACAAAACTTAATTGATTCCTTTGTGTGACGAAAGTTACCCGATATTTTGCGTATGACGAACTTTTGTAACACAAAGGAAGCGATCGTGATTTTGTTTTGATTAAGCCCTCGACTATGTACAATTTTTTTGAAAAAGACTCGTATGGATCGTCACAAAACTGGACATAAAAAAATAATTTTAACCATCAATATCAATAGCGCTCTTGCTTCCGAATAAGAAAAACCCAAAATTTCGTCATTAAAAAAAAGTATGGGGTGCACTTTTTACTAAAAACGCCCATTTACCTCGTTACATATGCTAAGACCATTCGTTTGGTATCTCTAAAGTAAATTCCCTTACTGCTCAGGCTGTACACCAGTAAACCCGTGAAATGTGGTAAAGCTATGCTCAGGGTATTATAGCTAAACCTTTTAAATGAACCCTCGCCCGCGCGGTACAGGGGCTGGTGGTACGACGACAAAGGGGGCCGGGCACCTCTCCCCCCCTTTGTCGTCGTACCCCCCAGCCCCTGTACCGCGCGGGCGAGGACTCATATAAACGGTCTGGCTATATATAGGTGCAGATAGTTTAGATCATTGGATAAATTTAGTACAAGAGTAACTGAAACTATTAATTGTTTAATATTCTGTTAAGTAAGATAATTGCATGTATTATTTTCAGGGATTCGAACAAATATTCGCTTTTCAAGTAGACATTGTGTCTTCTGTTAATAATTATTAAATGTAAATCAACTTATTACTATAATTGTATTAGATGTAAGTTGGAAAGTGATATGCGGCTGGTCAGTCTTTTTTTATTATTATGAAATTATTTTTGGAATTCATCTATGCAATAGCTTTAACGTTTATAAGTAAGATAAATTATGAATGGTTAATATATTTTGTTGTAAGTATAAGAATATACTGTAATAAAACATTGATTAGAAGTCATTATTTATTTCAATTGTTATGCATTATTACCAACAATCATGTATCTGGCGGTACAATTAAATTACACAGCGCTTAAATCCTTACAGGCTAATGCTACGCACATGAGAGAATAATCACGTTAAACTTTATCATTAGGGTCTCCGACAACTGCGCGCTTTTTATTCAAATAATAGGAAAAATACATAATAGGAAAAAATACACAAACTCTTTCACAACAAAATCCAAGTTTCATCTTAGCTACACCAATGAACAATGCTCATCTACGCTTACGAAATATAAAGTTAAATCACGTACAGATACAAGCAAGTCCTAGCCTTAAACATAGTATTTACAAAACACCTAGAACATATTGATATAAAATACTTATTTTTTTTTCACAATTCTTAAACTTTTATAACCAAAACGAACTCTTGCATATGACAGACATAAAACATTATAATAACTATCATAATGAATAAAATAACAACTTAAAATAAATGAGACACCGCTTGTGTACTTGATAATTTTTTCAAATAAAAATTTGAATACCTTCACTACGCTACCTAACTCATTATAATATTCGATATTTATTACTAAGCCTGTTCACAAATCATCAAATTTAAAATTTTACTTTGAAGCTAAAACTTTCCAATTAATGGGCTACAGGTATAATGCTCTTAATAATTACATGCTAGTTTGTTTTTCAATAACGACAATACATGTCGAAAGGGTATCCATCTGTATTTCGTCGGTGATACTGCAATACCGTGTAACTATCTTTTTCCATTAGGTATGGTCTAATTTTCTCTGTCAGTCCATTTCAAGTTAAGCCGGAAAAAGCTACTTACGCGGTATTGCAGTATCACCGACGATTTGCTCATGTGGAAAACAAGATTCTAACCTAAGGGTCAGTACAGATGGTCTGCATTTCTTTTCCACTGCAATGTATGGAGTAGTTGGCAGTATGCAGGTTGATGTAAAGACTAATATTACATTTATCTGTAAAATAAAACGAAGCAAACTAGCAAGACAAACACGTGTCATCGCATTAGTTGCTAAAGTTTTACAAACCATGACTGGAGTAAAAAAAGCTTGGGTCCCTTAGCCCTGACTATCATGACTTCAATGGCTACATGAGCATGCACTGCTAGGAGTACTAGCTCATACTGATTTTTGAGACCACGGTATCCACTTGCGACCTATAATTTGGGAAATGCTGACCAAGAATGTTCCTTCGGATTGTTTTATTTGAACGAATAACAACGCTTTTTTGGAGACAACATATTAAAACTAAATTAAAATTGTGTTTGCTACATAAACATAAGACAACTAAGGACGAATGCTTTCAGTTCAGTTATACAAAATGTGTTTTCAAAAGGGAACCTACCTACAAGTAAAAGACACATCATAGGTACATTTTTTTAATTGTACAGAGGATCCGTTTGTTCGTTTTAATTTATAATCGATACTCTGGATTAAAATTAAACTTGGCAAATTTTTTTTTTTTTTTGACGTTAGTAAATTTAGTTTTGGTTGAAATAAAGTACATCGCACGTCGTGGACGTAAAAGAGACAGTATTAAATAGACAACAGTTGAAGAAGAAATAAAATGAAACTTTTTTATTATACTTAATTCTAGTTTTGTGTGGGACTTTATAATTCGTCATTATTTTTACTAACTTACTTAAAACAAATTCAAACGTCAAAATAACGGCACCCTTCATATTGACCAAGTTTAGTTAGTGTTGTTGATAAATTGAATGAAAACAAAATGTGTACAATCAACCAATTTCATTCATAAGCCACAAAAAACCCTATCATTGTGAAATTTTACGTCATTCAATAAGCATTGTTATCTATAATTATTACTTGTCTAGACAAAATTTTACTACGATAGTCTTCTACGGTAGCCTAGAAATCAAATTGGATGACTGTAAAAAGTTAAAAACAAAAATTACTGGTATTCGAAACCCATTTGAATTGATTCATTCATATCTTCGTTTACAAAAGTTCAAATTCAAGTGGTTTTTATAAGAAGAAAGAAAATTAATAGACAAGTCCTTATTAAATTGTAATAAAACTGTATCACAGAACTCCGATGTTCATTAAAACACAAAAAGGAGACATTTAAATCTTATGCTAGCACTTCACTTTGCGTTGCGTGTTCAGATTCGGATTTTCGGATTGCGCTATTGGCATCTCCGTCGCTCACGCTGGAAACGTGACCATCTTTTTCCTTCACGCAAATGTTTCGACGATAACGCCAAGTAACTAACACTGCACTTGGCGTAGTCCGCCGCATTATGATACTTTCAAATATTAATCATAATCGGTTTAATTCGTTATGCATGTTATTCATGACAAATCATCAAAGCTTTACTAACTTTGCAGATAATAGTTCTTATCCGATGACCGTTGTCGTTACTCCAACTCTATAATGTCGTCGATGTCATCGAGATTGAAATCCTTGAGAGTCATTACTGAAACAGGGGTAGTTTTAGTTTAGTACTTAATAATAATTTGTGCGCGTGGTAGTTTTAGTTTTTTTTTTTTTTTTAATAGCCTATACAGTGTCTCACTGCTGGGCAAAGGCCTCCCCTATCTCCTTCCACTCGTCCCTGGCTTCGGCAAAGTGTTGCCAGTCCGGCTGGAATCGCTCCAAATCGTCCCGCCACCTTCTTTTAAGCCTACCTCTGCTCCGGTGCCCGTCGCTTGGAACCCAATCAGTAGTGATTTTGGCCCAGCGATCCGGGTGCATCCGGCAGACATGACCTGCCCAGTCCCACTTGAGTTTTAGTTTAGTACTTAATAATAATTTGTGCGCGTTAATGTCACCTACATAATCAAATCACAATAGGGATGATGACACCACCAATTAAGTGACGTACTTTTTACGAACTGTCAAAACGAGATCCTCCCATAAATTATATCCTTACTAACATTATAAATGCGAAAGTAACACTGTCTGTCTGTCTGTGTGTCTCGCTTTCACGCTAAAACTACTGAACCGATTTAAATGAAATTTGGTACACAGATAGTCTAGAGTCTGAGAAAGGACATAGGCTATACTGCCGTCGTAAGAAAAAGAGGCACAACTAGAATTTTTTGTGAAACAGAAAAGGCCTAAGTGCACACTTGTTCTTTGTAAACATACGCTGTTTCTTTTTTGAGCAATTTTGCAGTTGTGCCTTTTATAATTACGACGGCAGTATATATCATTACGCTGACACCAATAGGAGCGGAAGAATGTTTCAAAATCGGGGGTTTTTGAAGTAAGACTTGTATAGGCACGCTTGACTTGGGAGTACGGTGGTGAATTTGAACGCGGGTGTGCGGGGGGGGGGGTTTGCGGGGCGGGTAATTTTTTATATCGAGGAACTAAGGAGTCATAATTGATGAAAAAGCAAATTGGATAAAAAATAAGCTGCCCAATCCTAATCCTAATCCTAATCCTAACTAATGCTAAAGTAACTCTGCCTGTCTGTCTGTGTGTCTCGCTTTCACGCTAAAACTACTGAACCGATTTAGACGAAATTTGGTAAGCTTCCATGCATCCTTGCTTACTTGCATGCTTGCTTGCATGCTTGCTTGCACGCTGGCTAGAATCCGTTGGGATTGTCGCTTGCATGCTTTTTTATATGCTTGCTTGAATGCTTGCTTGCTTGCATGCATGCTTGCTTGCATGCTTGCTTGCTTGCTTGCATGCTTGCTTGGATGCTCGCTAGAGTCCTGCTTGGATTCTCGCTTGCATGCTTTCTTGCTTCCTTGCATGTTTTGTTACAAGCTTGCATGCTTGCGTGCATGCTTGCTTCAGGCTTGCTTGCATAATAATAATAGTTTGCTTGCTTCTCTGAAATATTTATGGTTCACGCGAGCGAAGCCGCGGGCAAAAGCTAGTGAATTTATATGGCAATAAATAGCTAGTTATAACGTTACTTCTTTGTCAACTCTTTCAACTGTATATTTTTTGTAAAGCAACTAAAAATCTTATTTTGCCTATTGTGACGAAATTGCGCGGCTTTTATTGCCAGAGTAAAATTTATAATAGCAGTATTTGGTACTCACATTCAGCCTTTTTCCTCTTCGGAGCCTCAACCTCCGTCTTGATAGCAGGGCGCTTCTTAGTCTCTCGCGCCTTGAATGCGTCGGGCGGGAAAGTTTCCACGTTTGTGACACGAATCACTCCACCCTTCAACCTGAAAGTTACACTAGTTATTACAATGAAAACAAGCACACTATTATAACCCTATGTAGTAAGTGTGGCCACCAACTCTCGACCGTCTGGAGTTGCGTACACTTGTCGCGAGTGCGGTAGAGGGGTCCTATCCCGTATCGGTTTTTGTAGCCGCGAGCGCAAGTGTCGCCAGGGTGCTACTTAAATCATCTGTCACAGATGTAAAGGCCAATTATTATTAGTAAGTGTACCACACTAGGCTTCAAGGTCACGATAGCCACCGAGGTCCAGCAATTGTTTACCAGCCAACTAATATCAATATCATAAACGCGAATGTTTGCTTGTTTGTTTCACGCTAAAATGACTTAACGGATTTGAATGTAATTTGGTATGTAGATTAATCCCAAAATCATAAACGCTAGGTCTAGAGACATGCAATTTTGCACAGACGTTTTTCATACAATGTAAATGAAGATTAGGTATGTTTAAATATGGATTAGACTGCCAGTAAAAGCTAGTAATACAAATTACAATACTTACGTATTAGAAGGCGTCAGGATAATGTTCTTGGACGAGCCGGTCACGACTATGTTTTTGGACGTTCCTGCAACCGACGTCGTCGTTTCGATCTTTTTGTTAGACTTCGACGACTTCTTTGCTGGTTTAATTTGCACCGGAAGCGACGGAGGCTGCGACAAGTCCGTCAAATCGACCGAATCCATAATTACCCTCGTCTTTTTAGCTACCATGGCGGTTGTATTCTGTTTGTTAAGTAGACTATTCGGATTGCTGACCGCCGGAGTCTTGATGGATTCAATTTCTCGTTCAGTAAATTTGTATAGAGAAGCATTAATCTTAGGGTCGCTCTTTGGGTTTTTCTGTATAGATTTAACTGTGTCTGAGCTAGTTTTAGCCGGTTTAGTTGTGGTAACAGAGAGTGGTTTGGAGGGGCCGGGCGTTGGCGCTGCGTTAGGTTGTTCGCTCGGTTGTTTGGGAGCCTTATGCTTGCCTGCGTGCGGGCTCGTGTAGCGGTCGGCGGGAATATGGACGACGTCTCGCAGGATAGAGAGCGGATCCTCGGGGCTTGGAGAGCGTGAACCGGCGCTGTCGGTGCCGCTGGAAATAGGCCCTAAAGCCTTCGTCTTTTTCAACGATGCTACCGAACCACTAGTGGTAGTCGTATCTTTGGGATTTTTCGAGGGTCCTCGCAAAACATTTTCGGGAACAGATTCCATTTTGTTCAACACTTCCACTTGCCCGGTTTTGCTGATGCGGATGATGTCACCAGGTTTGCACAGTTTGGCCGTCCTTGCGGCCTCCTTAGGCGCCGGGACTTTGGGCGCTTCCGGGGCAGGCCTAGACTGTGGCGGTTCAATATTGAGGCCAGTCTGAGTCCGTGGCGGATCAGGTTTATGCGACGTATTGACATCGTTACGTTTTACGGGTTCCATTGGTTTGGCAACAGTGTTTTGTTTCGAGGAGCTCGGCCGGGGAATCTGTTCGATCGATTCTACAGGCATCCCGAGTTCTAATCGGGCTCCGGTGGAGGCGGCGGTTAGTGACACGGGAACCACTAGAGGCGCTTGAGAGCGAGAAGCGATCGGTTGAAGTTTTACAGGTTCAGGCGCCTTCGTATTTTGCGGTTCAGTAGCCGCGTCTTCATCATCGCTGTCGAGACATATCGTATTTGAGTCGATCACTGGCGCAGCCGCTTTCGGCTGAGCCTGTTGAGCGCTAGCGGGGCCGACACTGACGACTCCGTTCTCGGATATCGTAATCACTGGCCCATTTATGAAAGCCGACGTTGGTTTGGAGGCAGCGTTGATGCCTGTGAACCGGCCGTCGAGCGTGATGTGTGGGGTGGTGGTTTGAGGTTGTGGCTTCCTGGCGGGGGCCTGGCGAGCGGGGGCGGCGGCGGGGGCGGGAGGCGCGGGGGGCGCGGCAGGGGGGCTCACGATGCGCACGTCATCATCGTCGGGAAGGATGCACTCCTCTCCGGACTGCGGCGCCGGCGACTCTACGGGAGCGGCGCGTTTTATCCTATAAAACAAAGTATGTGATCAGTATATTAGGCAACTGCAATGATCAGCATCGAACTACAACACTTTACCTCGCTCACTCTTTTATAAAAAATACAATAACACTTTAATAGATTACAATTCATTGATATATAGACCTTTATTCTTGATTCAATATCACTTACAACTATTTTTTAACTGCTACTCTTTTTGACGTGATCATTGGTCAAATGGAAATGAAAACAGAAGCTATTAGTTGAGGTTATATTCCACCAAAAATCCGATTGAATTTCTACTTGGTTACAAGCTCTTCACTATTATCAAATTAATCTGAATAGGGGTACCATTCACGAAGACGCGTGAATTTGGCAAAATTAGACATTAGTGACATTGCAATAAGAATCACGGCACGCTTCATCATGAATGACTCGATCTATAGTAAAATAATATAAAACACTTGGGAAAAGTTTATTATTAAAGGTTTACTCACAGTCCGACAGGAACGACGGTCGGAGTGACCGGCACAGTCGTACCAGGAGTCATAGGCGTCAGCTTCACGTATCCCAAATTAGGTATCTTCGGTTTCGGTTTCTCTTTAGGCATCAAGTCCGTGGTCACTTTGAGCTTTAACTTGGGGCGTTCGTCGGTTGGTGTCGCTGCGCTAAGCATTTTCTCAGAGTCTCGAATTGCCTTCCGTTCTTTGGACTTGGAGGTTGCAGAGTCCTTGGAATTGCCGCCGCTTGTATGTAGCTTCTTAAGTATGTCCGTACCCAATACCTGGCGGAATGATTAATATTAAGAAAAAAAAAGTAGACGATTATGCTTCGTAAACAAATAAAGAAAGTTTAGCAATGGTGCAAGTTATGATAAATCATCTAGTCCTAACTGACATCTTTACGACCGCTTTAGCCTAGTTTGTAGTGACCCTGCCTACGAAGCAAGAGGTCCTGGGTTCAAATCCCGGTAAGGGCATTTATTTGTGTGATAAGCACGAATATTTGTTCCTGAGTTATGGATGTTTTCTATGTATTTAAGTATTTATTTATCTATATAAGTATGTTTATCGTCGTCTAGTACCCATAGTACAAGCTTTGCTTAGTCTGGGACTAGGTCGATTTGTGTAAGATTGTCCCCTAATATTTATTATTATTATTATTATTACCTTTGGACGTTTATATAATGATGAAATGGTATTCTTTCACTTGCATGTCCCTAAAAACTCTGCATAGCTGTAAAATTTGACTTACCTTCACGGCGATGTCGTATATGGGCCCACTATCAATGCTCACGCCGGTAGCCTCGAATTCTCTAAGCGCTTTCCCAGTACTGTACTGCGCTGCTAGCGTAGCCGCATCCTCATCCAGCATCGGATTGCCAGCCAGGTATGTGTGCGCTACTATCTTCACGAAGTTCTGGTTAGTCAGGAGTGACGGATGCAACGGGTACCTCTCCGTATCAGCACTATCGCTAGGATTTGAAGCGACTTTACTGTTGTCGATTTTCTCCTCTTTAATTGTCTTCGCTGGCCGCACTTCGGGTAAAATTTCGTCGTCACTAAGCAAAATACTTTCTTCTACCTCCATGGTTCCTTGTACGGGTTCTGCAACTGGTTCTTCTGTGGGGTTTTGTGGTTTCTTTTTGCTTTTAGGTCCCGGTTTGTATTTCGGTTTTTCAGGAGCCTTCGTGGCTTGGCGCTTGTTAGTCGGTTGCAGCAAGGAGCCGTCGTCATCGTCGGCGCGCCAATCGTCATCGTTCAAGTCTATGACGATGTCCGAGGCTATGGAATCTAGTTTCTGTTCTGCGGTCACCGCGGCTTTCCGTCGTCTTTTACCAGTTCGGGTCGGGTTCGGGGTGGTCTCGGTATTCGAGTCGAAAGGTTGCGATTGGTCTTCAATTATCTTGGGTTGTTTAGTTTTTGGCTGACTAATCTCTGGGGCAGCTAAAGACCGTACGTCTGTGAGGGCAGGCATCGACATGGCGGGTGGTTGAGGTGGCTGTTTCCGCAGTAAGACTTGTGCAATGCTCGCAGCCATCTCGTCTCCGGGAGGCAGTTTGCTGAGGTCGCCGGACGCCACGATATGCCGCACGGTGCCTATCAACTTCGATATATCCCTCGATCCCTTCCTGTTGTTGAAGTCGTGGCTAAGTAAGATTTGGGTTATCTGTGAAACCATGTCCAATTCTTGGTCTTTGTCAATGAGGAACTCGGTCTGTTTGCTGGTTGAAGGTTGGGGGGTAGGAGTGATGGGGATGCAGCAGCTGATGACTTTCTTGCCGCGCTTCGGTCTCTGCTCCGTCGATGGCTCGAGTTTCACTACGTCGACCGGTTCGTCTTTGACTTCCGTTACGGTAGCAGTCTTGTCAACGGACATAATATATTTCCTTGGTATTTTTTTCTCTTTCTTGAGCACGCCTTCGCTTTTCAATTCTGAGGATAGAGAAAAACAGTAATGAAAATCTCGAAGTGCCGGGAGCTTTATTAATAGTAAGACTAAATAGTATCGCGAAAGTATTAACAGATAGTTAATAGCGAGATAGGACGTAGCTCTACAAGTCTTCGTAAATTGCAAAACAAGGAGGTGGTATCGCTCGTGTTGAGAACCTCAATGACGCCCCCCACATCGCATGGCTACAGCAGAGTACAGTACTGACGGTCGCGCTGCGTCTCCTGCTGGAACTGCTGCCAGGCGGCGGCGCGCTCGTGCTCGGGCAGCGCGGGCTCGGAGCCGCGCAGCAGGGAGTCGTGCTCGTGCACGGCGTGCAGCGCCACATGGCTACAGCAGAGTACAGTACTGACGGTCGCGCTGCGTCTCCTGCTGGAACTGCTGCCAGGCGGCAGCGCGCTCGTGCTCGGGCAGCGCGGGCTCGGAGCCGCGCAGCAGGGAGTCGTGCTCGTGCACGGCGTGCAGCGCCACATGGCTACAGCTGAGTACAGTACTGACGGTCGCGCTGCGTCTCCTGCTGGAACTGCTGCCAGGCGGCGGCGCGCTCGTGCTCGGGCAGCGCGGGCTCGGAGCCGCGCAGCAGGGAGTCGTGCTCGTGCACGGCGTGCAGCGCCACATGGCTACAGCTGAGTACAGTACTGACGGTCGCGCTGCGTCTCCTGCTGGAACTGCTGCCAGGCGGCGGCGCGCTCGTGCTCGGGCAGCGCGGGCTCGGAGCCGCGCAGCAGGGAGTCGTGCTCGTGCACGGCGTGCAGCGCCACATGGCTACAGCAGAGTACAGTACTGACGGTCGCGCTGCGTCTCCTGCTGGAACTGCTGCCAGGCGGCGGCGCGCTCGTGCTCGGGCAGCGCGGGCTCGGAGCCGCGCAGCAGGGAGTCGTGCTCGTGCACGGCGTGCAGCGCCACATGGCTACAGCAGAGTACAGTACTGACGGTCGCGCTGCGTCTCCTGCTGGAACTGCTGCCAGGCGGCGGCGCGCTCGTGCTCGGGCAGCGCGGGCTCGGAGCCGCGCAGCAGGGAGTCGTGCTCGTGCACGGCGTGCAGCGCCACATGGCTACAGCAGAGTACAGTACTGACGGTCGCGCTGCGTCTCCTGCTGGAACTGCTGCCAGGCGGCGGCGCGCTCGTGCTCGGGCAGCGCGGGCTCGGAGCCGCGCAGCAGGGAGTCGTGCTCGTGCACGGCGTGCAGCGCCACATGGCTACAGCAGAGTACAGTACTGACGGTCGCGCTGCGTCTCCTGCTGGAACTGCTGCCAGGCGGCGGCGCGCTCGTGCTCGGGCAGCGCGGGCTCGGAGCCGCGCAGCAGGGAGTCGTGCTCGTGCACGGCGTGCAGCGCCGCGTCGCGCGCCACGCGCAGCAGCACCACGTCCTGCACGCCCACGGCCACGCCCCCCGCCACGCCCACGCCGCACTCGTCGAACCTGCGATGCAAATTATACAACACTTCCAACCTGGCCACGAGCACCAGTGGCCAGCGAACTCTAGCCTTATACTAGGTAATTTTAAATTCTAATTTCGTATAGTTTCGTCAACGCTAATAATATAATACAAGAGTGAACGAAGCTGTACAATACGAACTTCGATTTTCTAATTTCGGAGTAGCCTGTGGTGACAATGACGGCAATACCAGGGTAGGCAGCTAGGACTGCTACCTACTCTGCTGCTCATAGTGATGCTGCAGCTACCGACTAGTGGTTGCGTAACTTGGAATTGACCCACTATATGGGCAACACTATTAACGTGTGTGCGATGCGATACTTTTTGATTTTGCTAATGTAAAGTTCTGGTAAGGTTGCTCCATGCGGGATTAGGCTAGCTTCTTGTCGTACCTATACAACTCGGTGAGTTCGGCCATGTTGTAATGGCGGTCTATCTGTTGCTCGTCCACGACGCGGCACGACACGGCTTGCTTCGTAACCGCGCGCTCGTAGATCTTCTGTTCCATTGTGCCCTGCGACAAAATTATTTTTCTCAAACATGCTATGAAATATTGACGTTATGTTCCTTAAAATACGCCACGAACTGTCACGTTGCAGGTGCGGCTAGACGAGAGGTCAATAATGGAATTTCATACAACATTGCTGGCCAAGGCCAGCAAAGTGATCGTCTATTGTTTTATGTGACACAGCACCATGACGTTTAATAGGTCGACGTGGTCGACGTGGATGGATGGATGGACGGACGGATGGACGGACGGACAGACGGACGGACGGAGGGATGGATGGATGTTGATGGATGGATGGATGGATGGATGTTGATGGATGTTGATGGATGTTGATGGATGTTGATGGATGTTGATGGATGTTGGTTGATGGATGTTGATGGATGTTGGTTGATGGATGTTGATGGATGTTGATGGATGTTGGTTGATGGATGTTGATGGATGTTGGTTAATGGATGTTGATGGATGTTGATGGATGTTGATGGATGTTGATGGATGTTGATGGATGTTGGTTGATGGTTGTCGATGGATGTTGATGGATGTTGATGGATGTTGGTTGATGGTTGTCGATGGATGTTGATGGATGTTGATGGATGTTGGTTGATGGATGTTGATGTATGTTGATGGATGTTGATGGATGTTGTTGGATGTTGATGCATGTTGATGGATTTTGATGGTTGTTGATGGATGTTGGTTGATGGATGTTGATGGATGTTGGTTGATGGATGTTGATGGATGTTGGTTGATGGATGTTGATGGATGTTGGTTGATGGGTGTTGGTTAATGGATGTTGATGGATGTTGATGGATGTTGATGGATGTTGATGGATGTTGATGGATGTTGGTTGATGGATGTTGATGGATGTTGGTTGATGGATGTTGATGGATGTTGATGGATGTTGGTTGATGGATGTTGGTTAATGGATGTTGATGGATGTTGATGGATGTTGATGGATGTTGGTTGATGGTTGTTGATGGATGTTGATGGATGTTGATGGGTGTTGGTTGATGGATGTTGATGTATGTTGATGGATGTTGATGTATGTTGATGGATGTTGATGGATGTTGATGGATGTTGATGGTTGTTGATGGATGTTGGTTGATGGATGTTGATGGATGTTGGTTGATGGATGTTGATGGATGTTGATGGATGTTGGTTGATGGATGTTGATGGATGTTGGTTGATGGATGTTGGTTAATGGATGTTGATGGATGTTGATGGATGTTGGTTGATGGATGTTGATGGATGTTGGTTGATGGATGTTGATGGATGTTGGTTGATGGATGTTGATGGATGTTGATGGATGTTGGTTGATGGATGTTGATGGATGTTGGTTGATGGATGTTGGTTAATGGATGTTGATGGATGTTGATGGATGTTGATGGATGTTGATGGATGTTGGTTGATGGTTGTTGATGGATGTTGATGGATGTTGATGGATGTTGGTTGATGGATGTTGATGTATGTTGATGGATGTTGATGGATGTTGTTGGATGTTGATGGATGTTGATGGATGTTGATGGTTGTTGATGGATGTTGATGGATGGATGGATGGATGGATGTTGATGGATGTTCTTGTTCATGGATGTTGACGGATGTTGATGGATGTTGATGGATGTTGATGGATGTTGATGATGTTGTTGGTGATGGTGATGGTGATGGTGATGGTGATGGTGATGATGATGGCGGTGATGATGGTGGTGATGATGATGATGCATGTTTGAGAAAAACTCTATACAAGCCTTGGCCACGAACAGGGATTGCCGGCCTCGTATCTCTAGATGGCCTCGTTAACACTCGGCCATCTATAACTACTCGGCCGGCAATCCCCTATTTCGCGGCCGCTGCAGTAATGTACTATTTCTCAAACATGCTATGTAATGTTTACGTTGTGTTCCATAAAACAGGCTTCAAAATACACCGTTGCAGGCCTAGGCCGGCAATGCGATCGTCTATTGTTTCATGTCACACAGCACCATGAACATGATGGTGATCTGCCTAGAGAAATATTTCACCATCAACATCATCACCATCAACATCATCACCATCATCATCATCATCACCATCACCATCATCACCACCATCATTACCATCATCATCATCATCGTTATCGTCATAATCATCATCATCATCCATCACCATCATCACCACCATCATCACCATCATCATCATCATCGTTATTGTCATAATCATCATCATCATCATCATCATCATCATCATCATCACCACCATCATCATCACCATCAACATCACCATCATCACCATCATCATCATCACCACCATCATCATCATCATCATCACCATCATCATCATCACCATCATCATCATCACCACTATCATCATCATCATCATCATCATTATCACCATCATCACCATCACCATCACCACCATCATTATCATCACCACCATCATCATCATCACCACCATCATCATCATCACCACCATCATCATCATCACCACCATCATCATCATCACCACCATCATCATCATCATCATCGTCATCACCATTACCATCATGATGACGACGACGACGATGATGATGATGATGATGATGATGCTGGTGATGGTGCATGTTTGAGAAAAGCACTATACAAGCCTCGGCCGGAACAGGGGTTGCCGGCCTCGGGTACCACTCGGCCGTCAACTTAGATACTCGGCCGGCAACCCCTTAAGTCCCGGCCTCTGCAGTAATGTACTAATGTACAGCCAGCGTCAGTGAAAAGGGAGGTTTTAAAACATTAACTCGCATGTTGGGCACAAATTATGTACATGCCAAGTATCAAATGTAATAAAATCCAACTGAGCTCTAGCTCGACTAAGCTAATACTAAGCAGTGGGTCGCGTGTCGCGGTCTATCTAGTAGTCCGTGGCAACTCACCAATGCGACCAGCCGGTAGATAAAGCAGTCCTTCTTCTGGCCGAAGCGGTAGACGCGGAATATGCTCTGTATGTCGTGCGCGGGGTTCCACGACGTGTCCAGTATGATGACGCGATTGGCCGCAGTCATGTTGAGACCCAGCGAGCCGGCGCGCGTCGATATCAAGAACAATCTGGAATATATTTGATACGGTAACTACCTGGTTTCAGCCTGATCAAGGGGCTATGGACCTATTACCGAGTTTAGCAAGGGCTCCTAGCAAGACATATTTTGCCAATGTCAACGTAAAGACATGACATGGGTACATGAGAAGGTTCGGTCTATAAACTTTTGATTTTGGTAATATAGTTATTACTGGATTTTTTCTCACTTTACACCACTAAAATATAAGTATATTATAAGTTTTATAGCCAATTAAGAGTTTCTTCTGTCGTTGCTAATAGCGCTGGATAGTCAACTATTCTTTGGTGATGATTATTATCATTTAAGTTTTGCTATCTACTTTTAAGGATCCGCAAAAACGAACGTCAATTCACTTAGGAATGCATAATGTATCAACCATATAAAGCTGCGCCAGGTTATTGAGATATGACACGCGTTTATCCGATCCTTGCCAATAGGGATGTTGACACCACCAATCAACTGACTTACTTTTTATGAGCTGTCAAAACACATTTCTCCCATAGAGTTTGAATGGCAATAGCAACATATGACATCACTTGTTCGCATACTCAATTAACTAACTATTTATTTGTTTTAAAGCAACAAAAAATCTAATTTTGCAGTTAATCGAAAATTAATCTGGGTTTCAGGGCTAAAGTAAAGCGTTTTTTTACTGGAGTCGTGTCTTTGAATTATTTTTTAATGGTGTCAACATCCCTATTACTGACGAAATAAAAAAAGCTATTTAGTTTTTCATTGGTTGTGACTGACATGCCATAATACGAGCTGCTACAAAATAGTGTGCAAGCGAGAATTATAAAACAATTGACGGTGCCGTAACCCGATAAGTTATACTTATAAGAAACAGGTTCAAATTACTATTTATTTAAGATCATTTAAAAGCGAAAAACTTTTTCGGGTGCGCCGGTGGGATTCGAACCCACGTCTCCTGGGTATGCGCCCCAACGGGTGTTCTACCAATTGAACCACGTCGCATCCAACCGACTCCCCCGAAATTCTTAATCGCTTACATACGCCAACAGTGGTTTTTAAATAATCTTAGATTCGGTGAGCAGCCGTACTGCTAATAAAATAAATACTATTTATTTATTTATTAAAATCTGGGCTAGCTCACTTGGTCTTATAGTTGTTTTCGGCGTTGAACTCACGGCACCACTTCTGGCGCACCTCGGGCGGCACGGAGCCGTCCAACCGATAGTAGTCGTGGCCGAGACTCCATTTGTTAATCTTCTTCAGGAAGTATTCCAGCGCGTCCATCGTGATCAGCGACGTCGAGAATATTAAACTGTTGAGATAAATATTAAGAGAATAGCACACAAGAATAATCACGATAACGAGCAATCAATTTCAGAGCTTGTCAATGGCTCTATCTACTGACATATATCCTATAAGGTATAAAAGCATTTCTTCAAAAAAATATTATCTAATTTTGGACTCGAATTGCATACAAATTTACAGGTAAGTAGCGTGAATACAACTGAGCCCAATTAACACAGCCTCCCAAAATTTCCTAATTTATTTCTATGGAAATTTCCTTTTTTGTTACCCACCACGAACCACATGTGTGTGTGTGTGTGTGTGTGTGTGTGTGTGTGTGTGTGTGTGTGTGTGTGTGTGTGTGTGTGTGTGTGTGTGTATGTGATAACAAAAAAGTAAATCCTATTTACAAATGAATCACGAGTTTCCTTTACTGACCTGAAAATTCCTATGCAATTCAAAGTCCAGAATTAAATGTACAAGGTTTTTGAGAAATGTGAGCGCGAGCGCGTCAGACAATACGAAAGACAGTATTAGTTGTATATCAATAGATACTTGTTTCACTCTACTCACACTTTGTCATCCAAGGCGACGCTCTCGTCTAGTATCCTAAAGACGGCCGCAAACTTGTTAGAGCTCTCGAGTCGCTCAAGCATGTCGCCGCCCTCCAGAAATTGCAACCACCAAACCTCGGTGTCGGTCGGCTTCATGTCCTCACTAGCTGTCAGGTCCTCGCGCGCCAAGTCGTCTTCGAGCTTCTCGGCTATCAACAAAAACATCGTCAAAGGATTTCGTCGTCGTGCTCAGCATAAATAAATATTAAATAAATAAATAAATAAATATTAGGGGACAATCTTACACAAATCGACCTAGTCCCAAACTAAGCAAAGCTTGTACTATGGGTAATAGACGACGATAAACATACTTATATAGATAAATAAATACTTAAATACATAGAAAACATCCATAACTCAGGAACAAATATTCGTGCTTATCACACAAATAAATGCCCTTACCGGGATTCGAACCCAGGACCTCTTGCTTCGTAGGCAGGGTCACTACCAACTAGGCTAAAGCGGTCGTTAACAATTTCTGATAGTGGGCAGTGGGCACACTTCTTGTCTCTTTGATACCTAGAGTTAGAGTTCGGAGATGGTGCCCCGCATCGCACCGCGTAATTGCCCTGTCTAGCCTTTTGAACGCCTAAGTCGGCTATATACGGTAGTACAAAAATTAACCTACTCGCATCCGCATAAGAATCAATATTGTTCGTAACAAAAACGATATGTGGCGTTCAAAAGACATCTAGAGTTTTCTCGCTAGTCATTGTTGTAGAATATTGTCACAAAAAACCGGCCAAGTGCAAGTCGGACTCGCGCACGAAGGGTTCCGTACCATTATCTATAAAAACGGCAAAAAAAATCACGTTTGTTGTATGGGAGCCCCCCTTAAATATTTGTTTTATTTTAATTTAATAATTTATTTTAAAAGTGATAATATAACTAAATATTCTGTGGATATTTCAAGCGTATACCTGTTGCCGTTATCAATGTCGAGCAAAAACGAGCAAAAAAATCATGTTTGGGAGCCCCCTTAAATATTTATTTTATTTTATTCTGTTTTTTAGTATTTGTTGTTATAGCGGCTACCGAAATACATCATCTGTGAAAATTTCAACTATCTAGCTATCACGGTTCATGAGATTAAGGCTGCGTTTCCACCAGAGATGTGCGAGGATGTGTTGCGAGGGATGTGTGTGTCCTGAACCAATAGAAACACTGACACTTATACTGTGATAATTCACTCACCTTTCACTTTATTCTTCTCATCGCGCGACTTCATCTGGAAATTATGCAGAACCTGCGGATGCGACCAAATCTTCTGCAGAGTATGGAAGTCCTTCAATATGCTCTGCTTGTTCCTGTTAGCGTAGTTCGCCAGATAATGCTTGTACAGGTCACACTGGCACTTCGTGAGCGATATGAACACAGTGTATTCGTGTTTCTTTGGCAAGTAGGGGTAGAGGACGGAAACCTCCTGCCTTTGAAGGCAGCCTTCTAACACTTTGTGCAGGATGTGAGTACGGGCCTTCATGAGCTTTATGTCTTCTACTTGGGAATCCCTGTGCTGGCCGTTCATAATTGGGTTTTCGAACCTGTTTAAACAAAGGATTAAATCAACAAGTTAAGTATGAAGTATCTTTTTCTATTTATTTTTTTATTTTCTTCAAATTCATTTTTTTATTACTTTTACGGTCATCCCGTGAAACCATATATTTCAAACTAAATACAAACTGAAATATAGATGCACAGAAAAAACCCCAGAAAAAAGACCAATGCTGGGAATCGAACCCAGGTCCTCAGCGTTCCGTGCTGCGTGCTTACCCCTACACCATCACTGGTCTAGAAGTTAGCGACGAATCTTTCCCATACATCGTACACTTCAGTCTGTTATAATCACATTTAGGCAGTGATAAAGCGCATCTATGTTATGCCCTCTACCGAGAGACTTCAACACTCCTTCGGAGCTACCCGCTCACCTGGACCAAGAGACTGCCTAAATGTGATTATAACAGACTGAAGTGTACGATGTATGGGAAAGATTCGTCGCTAACTTCTAGACCAGTGATGGTGTAGGGGTAAGCACGCAGCACGGAACGCTGAGGACCTGGGTTCGATTCCCAGCATTGGTCTTTTTTCTGGGTTTTTTTCTGTGCATCTATATTTCAGTTTGTATTTAGTTTGAAATATATGGATTAAATCAAATTAAAAGGAGTCGTGAATTGTACTCAAATACAGGATGTCCCAAAATTAAACGATAACTTGATACGGAAAAAATAAGAAAAAAAAATCATGTCAGTTAGTAAAACGATAACAGACCAATATCTAATACCAGTGATATGTTATGTGACTCTCATCGCTTAACTAAGGGTCATGGATTTTTGAAGTAAAACTTCTTTAGGCACGCTTGATTTGGGGAGTAAGCTGTTGAATGCGTTACGAAAAGTTTGATCGGGCGTGGCGAACACGGGGGAGGTGGTGTATGGGGGGGAGTCGGGGAGGGTATGAACGTAGCAAATTTTTAAATTAAGTGTATGCGTTTTCTGCACATGTATATCTCATTCCCTTAAAAATGGCAGAAAAAAGCAGTGCAAAAATAAAAGACAAATGTAATGTTGTACGAGTATGCCAGAGCCTTTATTACTACATCCTCCGGATTGTACTATTACTATTACCATAATGCTACTATCACGTGAGCTGGATGCAGATTAGACACCTAACAAAAGTATTTCGCAACATCTTAGTACCCATACCAGACTACATTTTCAGTTTAGTCCATGTATGATATAAGTGATCAGGGTATACGAAGATAGTAGACGTTGTGATCTTAACCAAACCAAAAAAAGACCTGCCCTAATCTTTGCACAAATCTTAAAATACTCATGAGAATTTTCTTACCTATTCGAATACTCGGAGTACGTCCCTAGTAGATTCGGTTTCACGAAGTTCACCATACAGTAGTACTCCCGCAGGTTATTCTGCATCGGCGTACCCGTCAACACAATCCGCCTTCGAGTGGCAACCCTGCTCATAGCCACTGCTAACACAGAGCTGTCATTCTTTAATAAATGTCCCTCGTCGCAGACAATAATATCTGGTCCAGGGTCCAATAGGGCTGTGCGGATCTTGTCTATGATGGTTTGTCTCACGTCGTCCAACTCTGCGTCCAGTGTGGTCAGACTTCGGAATAATTCGTAGCCTACGATGAATATGCCACCGCCGTTATACCAGTCCTCCAATTGATACGCTCGTTCGTAGGTTTTTTTGAGTTTCGACAGTTCGAATACCTAAACATAAAGTCATAGATTGAAGTATTATTAAAATCTATCGCATTAACATAGGCGTGCTAATATTATCACCAAATTACATCAATTTTACCTGTAGCTTCCGTTTCATTTTTCGTGGCTTGAAATGTAACCAAAACATTTTTTATACAATTTAATGACTAAATTACAGGATTATATACATATAAAGCAAATATTATTGTTTTAACATTTAAAATATTGAATGCACGTACCTTAATTTCGTCCGTCACTGGTCCGATCCATTTATGTATTTCGTCGACCCAATTCAAGACCGTCGACAGAGGACAGCACACGAGCACTCTGTGCATACCGACGCGGGGATGCGTCAGTACCTACGAAAGAAAATGTTATTTTAATGTCAGTAAGTCTTACGAATGTACAGTCGCGGAATGAAAAGGGTTTGAAAAGGGTTTCTTGTCGAGTTTTGCTTGTAGAAAAGTTGTTGACGTCAATGTATCACTCGATATTGCAATGAGTATTTTGACAGAAGCTGTTTGCATTTAGTTTTGAACATCGTTAGCAAAAATGTTTTATCGTTTCGTTTATCAGATTACAATAAAATTGTAGATCAAATTAATAAAACAGTTTTATTTGATATATTTATTTTAATAAAAAAAAACAGTTTTAAAGCTTAACTATTTCAAGGAACATTGATTCAACTGAATGTCAGATGTCAGAATAGAAAATTAACAGAACAAAACAATTAACAAAATTACTTAATATTAAAAATTAAAGGCCCGTCTCCCATGTGGATGCGTTCCCGTGCCTCATCACAGGGCATTCAAAATTTGAACAAAAGTACAAATTTTTCATATACGACAGTGCGGGTGCATTACGATGCACAAACGCCTGGCAATACTGCGTGTCCGGCGTTTCACGTCACGTCGCATACCATGCTTTTCTGTGACGCCCAGCCCGGATATGTGCCGGTGTAGTGGGTTGCCAACTTATAATAATTCAGAGAATATTTTTACACGTCTCGGAACGGCAAGAGTTGTAGGACATGGTTTAGTGGTACACTTTATTGTATAATGTTAGGTTGACTTACAGTGTGTAATAGAGCGAGGACCTGCAGAGTCTTGCCGAGGCCCATGCAGTGAGCTAAGATGCAACCGCCACCGCGGTGCCCTGACTCCACATGTTCCAAGCTCTCAAAGCACGCATCCCACATAAACTTGACTCCTTCGTACTGGAAACATAAATTACCGATTTTAGATTTTATTAATTTTATTATCTAAAAATTAAATTAGAATCTGATAGTTTAAGTTTACTTATATAGATATGGTTTATACGAAAAATTTGATGCATTGCAGAGATTTGAATGTAATGTAAAGTAAGTATTTTATGTAAAGATTCTCCTCCATGTTCTCCCTCAGCTATAATTTAGAAAAAAAAAATACATACAGGGTGCCATCTAAGACGTAATACAAAATTATATTTATTTAAGTATTTATTTATCTATATAAGTATGTTTATCGTCGTCTAGTACCCATAGACAAGCTTTGCTTAGTTTGGGACTAGATCGATTTGTGTAAAGATTGTCCCCTAATATTTATTTATTTATTATTTATATTTTCTGGATCCACTCATGATTACGATCAACTTTTATTACGGGAGTAATATCGAAATCGGTAGAAAAAAATTAAGCCTCCCATACTAAAAGCAATCAAACTGGTTTCGCAATTTGTATGGAGACGTCGATTTTGTGTTTACGTATTCGAAATTGGTCCCATAGTAAAAGTTGATCGTAATCATGAGTGGATCTAGAAAATATAATTTTGTATTACATTACGTCTTAGATGGTGGGTGTATTACTGGTGAAAAAATTGGAGCGGTCCTAACCTAGAAGTAAATTAAAAAAAAATCTGAATGTTTAGTCACGGTTTTTTTTATTTTTTTCTGTGACATAATGAAAATGTAATTCATGTCATATTATCATCTTTAGTAAATGTACAATATATGCGACGCACGCTAAAATCGGTACCTAGGCTAGAAAAAAAATATGGAGGAAAAATCATATATTGTTTAAAAAAAAAAGTATAAAGTTTAGGGGGCTGAAATTTTGCACATCAATTACTAATGTAGAGCCACAACATCCATAAAAATTACAAACCTAAACTCGAGGGGGGCAGAATCACTTAGCTTATCCTGGCACGGCCTTTCGTCGTATCCAATAGCTGTAACTTACCTGGTGAGCTTTCATAACTTTGGTGAAGAAAGGATGCACCGTGACGGCGGGGTGGAGCTCCTCGAAGTCATACTCCAGACAGACTTCATCGTTAATGACTAGTACATTCACTCCTTCGTCGCAGCCCAGTAGCTCTTGCTGTATGAAAAAGATCAACTTCAAACAAAAGTACAATGCTATACAATGTCTCTTCATTGCACATGATAAAATATAAAACAGAAAAATTTAAAGGAATCTACAAACAAGGCAAGAAGGCGGCCATATCCTGAGCGTTGAGCTAGGCAACTTTTATTCAATAGAAAAAGTAACCGTTTAAATTACGGCTTCTTCGTGATTGGTACTTTGATTTTATCATCGGTACCATGTTTTGAAAGAATTTCTGGCCTTGTTACTTTTGCGATAAGAGTGAAAATCACAAGTATGAGAGTGAGTGGTGTCAACAGTAACTTTATATTCTATATTTTCATTTTACATTACAGACAGTAAAATCACTTTATGACTCAGTTACTTAATAGGATAAAACTAAGTAAAAACACAGTGCAATTTATAACTGTCTGCTAGTGAACTGTCACTGTGTTTGTTTTGTTTGTCTGTTTATTCTGTGATTACTATGCCGATGACAACCACCGCCCTAGCAATACCCTAGATTAGAGTAAGACAATAACTTTGATTCAATCATCTTGCCAGTAAGATCCAAGCTACTGACTCAAGTACAGAAGCAATCTACACTGTTTGTTTTTATGAATCTCGGAACAACTGTACGGAGTTAAAAATTTCGTTCACTAACAAATAGGAACACTATTTCAGTTTAACTTGGGAAAGTGCTAAAGATCCAATGCATATGAAGTTGCGGGCAACTACAAGTTTAACCCTTTATTTGGAAATGTATACCACAATATACATTACCTAATACCATCTTTTTTGTATTTTTTTTTGAATATAGAATTTTCAGGAGACCTAATTTAAGACGAGGTTTAAATTACCAACTTTTATAAATTTTGCCAAATAAAGGGTAATAATAAATTATGATAAAAAAAATGCATACCAGTTTAGTCTGCTTCATGCTCAATCTCCTTTTTCTTTCAAACTCTTCCATGTTAGCTATCACAGTACTTCTTGCCAGGGATTTTTTATCGATTACCTAAGTAACAAAAAAAAACTTTTATAAAAAAACTGCAACGGGAAAATGATATATTTTGGATAAAAACTACTTGCCTTTCTGATGTTGCGGCGTCCTTTAAAATACGCTTGAGAATTGCCTTTCCCAATAGGAGTTCCGGCATCTCCTAATAGCTCGTGTGACAGTACTCTAAAACCGAAATTAAATCAATATAAAGAAAACTTCTTGGAGCATCCATACTTAGTATTATAAATGTGCAAGTGCGTTTGTTTGTTTGTCCCTCTTTCACGTCGAAACTGAGCGACGGATTGCCGTGATTTTTTGCATGGACATACTTAGTTGAAGGGCCGGAGAGTGACATAGGCTTCTTTTTACCACGGGAAAATATCTCATTCCCACGGGAAAACACGTTTTAATCTATGCCAGTTAGTAATAAATAAATAGGTAAAGAAATGCAAGAAAACCAAATCATTTTTCCGTACCTCATTTGCTTTTGTCTTTCTAATAGTTTCCGTCGAGAGCGTTTCGAACGGCCACGTATTTTCCTAGTCTCTGGCTTTGTCTCTCTCTTCTCGATGAACTCACTGACGAGTTTAGCTCGTTTTGCATCATCTTCCCTGCAAGATCAAATTTTATTGATAACTATCATATTTAGGGAGCATTGTATTGGCACAATAAACAATGTAAACTCAATAACTTACAATGCAGTATCTTGTTTTTTTCCAAGCCTCTTCAGAAGCTTTTCTTTCGATCTCACCCACTGTTTTTCTTCCTCAGAAGAGGAATCATCTGACTTTGACCGATCTTTTATTCTGTTGTAATTTTTAGTTGCATTCCTCTACAAAAGACAAACATTTAGGTTAAAGCTATGAAACACTAAGGGTTTACTTATTATATCACCACATCCTTTAAATTAGGTATTTATTTCGCATTACGTACCAGTTTGTTCCTAGTAGATGGACCTTTGGGCGGTGTTATATCAATTTCATCTTTTAAAACTACTGGTGCATGTAAAAGATTTAATTCCTTGTTCATCATCTTATCCGCTGTCAGCATCAAAGAATCAGGATGTTCAGGTTTAACTTCTAACATTTTGGATTTAGGTCCACATTTCGATTTCTTTTTTTCAACGTGCGTATTAGCCGCAGGTTCTTGCTTGATAGGAGTTTTTTGATTCGTAAGTGCCGAGTCGGAATCGTCATCGTCATTCATAAGTGAATTCTTTGCGATGCGGTTTTCTGCAGACTCCACAGGACCCTAAAAAGCAAGTTTTAAAACATCTGAACTAAAAAATTATCAATCTTCTAAAAACATACGCAATAAGGATTTTTTTCAAAACAGAAACATTAACCAACTTCAAATGTCAATTAAGGAATAAAAATCCTTGGTTTCCCATAATCTTATTGTTTCGAATTACAAGTCAGAAAAGATTATCCATAAAATGTATAGGCATAGGCATAAACATCAATACTCATCAATCAGTTTTGTTAAGTATAACGCTTAATAGTTCTAACATTAATGACTTATAATATTAAATACTATAACCACAAATGTCATAAAATTGATGACCATTACGTTCAAAGGTCTATCTATAATTATTAAGAAATATTTTAAAACATATATTTCAATGTATTAATGGTTGTTATTCATATTGCTTTAATTCCTAAACTGAATAAGATCTAACAAACTAAATCTATAAAGCGAGCGAGCAAGATCGATCGGATCGGAAACGAGCCTTTGGTGTTAGTTGGTTTTTTATGACCATCTGGAAAATCTAATTTGTTTGATAAAATTTGGTAATGAAATCTGACACCACCCAGACATTGAATTTTATGGTTATGTTTTAACTAACTAATCACGCAACTACCAATCATTATGACCTGCGAAAACAGACCTTGCAACAATTATTACAATTAAGTTTATTGCCTTTAACATTATGAAATGGCATACCATTGGGAAAATCATTGAATGGGTTTGTTCCTGTTTCGTCATATTCCTAATTGGTCATATTCCTAACTCGTCATATTCCTGATTGGTCATATCCCTAACTCGTCATTGTACAGTCAAATAAAATCTTGAACACGTGCTCACAAGATTAATAAGTATTAGGACAGTATTTATACTTTGTACTAGCTTTTTCCCGCGACTTCGTCCCGCACAAAAAAGTTTTAAAGTCAACTTCCCGGTGTCAATCCCGCGGGAAAATCCCAAAAATCCTTTTTACTGCACCTTTATGATCCTAAGAAATGGTTACAGAAATAGGGTCCTATTGAATTCAATATACAAAGCTCGTTTTTTTTCCTTACCCCGTCCTTATTTCCTTTTACTTTTGTAATCACCTACTTGCATGCCAAATTTGCAGTTTCAAATAATTATAGTTACGGAGATAGGGCCACTTAGAAGCGAAAATATTAATCCCATTTATTCACTATCCCGTGGGATTATCGAAAAATCTCTTCTTAGTGTACCTTTATGTATGACACTCAGGTGGTGCACCAAATTTCAAGTCTTTAAGTTTCCCGATGACTACTCCTACCGACCGTCCCGCCGCGCCGCCCGCACTCGCCTAGGTACTGATTGACGACGATTAAGATAGCACCAAATACAAATTTAAAAATCTATTAGTGTTCTCGTTTCGTACTGGTCTCGTTCCATACCTCAAAAGCAAAAATAGAACCCTTATAGGATCACGTGTGGCTGTCTGTTAGTCCGTCTATTACAACCGATTTGATCCGAAACTACTGGACCGACTGAATTGCAATTTGGCACACATAATTTCAAGAATTTTTATGTTCACAATTTTGTTGGTCCCTTACTAAATGCTCCTTTCATCCACTCAAGGGTTGACTGGTAGAGATCCCTTAAAGGGATAAGTTCGCCTTTGTACATGCATTTCAACGGTTGTCAATAATGTATTTCTTTTTTTTTCCTTATTTTTGAACAATAAAGAGTTTACATACATACATACATACATACAATAGTAAATTTCAAAATCAATACCATTTTCGTAATTAACGTCCCAAAAAAAACATTAAACAACACCCATATTGATATTTAAACATTTCAACCCGATCACATCCCAACAGGGTAGATGGTAGTTTTCACGTCCGCCACGTTGGATTTGAAAATCATTGTTGTTTTCGTAATCAGCGACCCGATAAACCATAGAAACAATATACCCATGTTGATTTTCAGACTTTGTCACCATATATTAGATCCCTTTTAGGGGGGTTAAGTTAAAAAAAATCTGAAACACTTGTTTACTCATTTGTCGTTAGGAGTACTCTTGTGGTGCCATTTTCGTAATTAACGTCCCAAAAACCTTAAAAACGACACCCATGTTGAAATTTAGACATTTCAACCCCATCGCACACCAACAGGGGAGATGGTATTACACGTCCGCCACGTTGATTTTTAAAATCGTTATTATTTTCGTAACCAGAGATCCGATAAACCACAGAAACAATACCCATTTGGGTAGAATTCTAAAAAAAAACGTGAAACGGGTGTTTACTCATTTATCGTTAGGAGTACTATTGTGAAGTTTCGAATAAAATTGTCTAACTAATCTTGTGTCCCCATACAAACTTTGAACCTCCGATTCACCCCCTTAGGAGGTGAATTTTGAAAAATCCTTTCTTAGTGCACCCCTAGACCTTATAAAGAACCTACGTGCCAAATTTGGAATCTCTAGACTCAGCAGTTTGTGCTGTGTGTTGATATATGTCAGTCAGTCAGTCAGTTTCTTCTTTTATATATTAAGATTACGGTTATTTATTACATAATAATTTACTTAAGTAAGGCGGAGCGGATGACGAATCAGGAATATGACGAGTTAGGAATATGGATGGATCAACTATTTCTTGTTGTTATTCTGTCCTGTCAGCGAGGGGACAAAAGTAGTGTTGTGTCACATTAACTAACATGCTTATTTAGATGACCAATTGCAGAAGGGATTTAAAACTACCACAAAAAAGCATGTTTGGCAAATTTTAATCAGATAAAATTACGGTTTAAAGAGTGACCCAGGAGACCGTCACTATAGCAACAAGTGACAAAAAAAGTTGATCGACCCATATAACCAATTAGGAATGTAGCAAATCAGGAACAAATCCATGACTAACCAATTTTATGAGTAACAATAATGACCTGTTAAAATCGGAACTTCAATTTATATTTTTTTCAATTTTATGACTTTTGATAATATGAATATGACTTCTAAAAATTATGACTGAAAACGTTATGGAGTGTAAAAATCAGAACTTAATTTTATGGGAAACCATAAAGACCCGTGAATTAAATTTTAGTTGTGAACTTGATTTTGATATAATTTTTATGAGACTGACTTTGAGATCTACACTATCGAGTAATAATAGTTTTAAAAAAACTAAAAAACACGCATTGTCATTGGTCCTTGATAATGATAAGTATGCCAAATTTCGAGTTAATCTGAAACTAAGCCAGCGAAGATATGGAAGAAACAATTACAAAAAAATACAGTCAAAAATAAATGTTAATTACCCTTGGGCCGTCATCACCATAATCACCCTCATCTTCGGATGGCGTCAGTTCAGTGAAATGATCGTCATCAGCAGGGCTTACTGGCCGCCCAGTGTCATTTTCAGTAAGCTTAATTTCATTATCTGTTGCAGCCTTTATTTTATTTTTAGTTCTACTTTTATTTCCACTAACCGTCCTATTTAAGGACTGTAAGTTAATCAACCTGAAAATTTAACATACACATACAAATATAAAGTAAATTTATTCATCATCATCATCCCAGCCTATATACGTCCCACTGCAGGCACAGGCCTCCTTTCAGAATGAGAAGGCTTGGGCCTTAGTTCCCACACGGCCCCAGTGCGGATTGGGAATTTTACACACACCAATGAATTTCTTCGCAGGTTTCCTCTCAATGTCTTCCTTCACCATAAAGCTCATGGTAAATTTTAAATGTAATTTCCCACATAAATTTCAAAAAACTCAGAGGTGCGAGCCGGGATTTGAGCCCATGACCCTCTGCTTGAGAGGTCATAGGGCAAACCGCTAGGCCACCACAGCTTTTTTTTAAAATATTTGTCGCGTACGGAAACCTAAACTGTGTGACCTGACACGCGCTTGACCGGTTTTTCGTCTGTGATCGATTGCGTATAGATAAATTAGCGAGAGCGTGGAATTGCATACGTAGTAGTATTGTGTGTTTATAGGCATTCCATTTTAGTGAGAGAGAGAGATAAAAATATAGAGATCTCTCTCTCCAATGCCTATAAACACCCACTACAAACATGCCATTCCACGCTCTCACTAATGTATCTATACTGCTTGTGCACTACAATTTTTTGTGCAAAATTGTTGCTTTAGGTGATCATGAAATTTTATCATTTTAGCTAGACCTAAGTATAGTCGACCAAGATATTCCTTTACCATCCTAAGGTTGAATGTTAGTTGTATGGCTTAAAACATCAAAGGCTATTTTAATGTGACTGTGACAATAGGTCTTATTGTTTTTATTCTAATGTAGGAACTGTCTTTAGAAATGGTAAAGCTTTTACTTGGACCACTATACTCTTGTAGCATTAACAGCTACTTATACTAAAAAACTTAATTAATTATGGAAATAATATTTTTTCATATTTACCTATTAATTTCAGCATCTTCTTTGCTTTGATCAGTTATCTCTTGATATTGAAAGTATGTCTCCACAAACGATTCAGGCAACTTTTCCAAAGGGATTATTGCTTGTAGGTATAACTTAGTGTCACTACTGTCAATAGGATAACATTTCCATCCATGACGATCAACAAAATTATCTAACTTTTCGTGTTGCTTTTCTGTAACAATATCTTTTGTTTCATCTTTTGGCTCAATCTCCAGTGGACTCACTTCAGATTCCGTTGTTGCGCTTGACGCTTTTACTTCTGCCTTTGCAGGTTTTCCCTTTTCTTCTACATCATCAAAAATCGGCATTGTAGGTGTACATTCTAAAAGTTCTATTGGTTCATCTGAACTTATAATTTCAGCAGATTTTTTATTGTTCTCTATCGTTTCACCTTGTGTTGATGATGTTTCTTTTGCATTATTTGATGGTTCATTTCCTTGACTCTCTTCATTTACTTTCGGTATGATTTGGTCATAGACATATTTTACATATTTATGATATGAAGATATTTCATTTTGATCAACTGCACTAAATCCAGTGAACTTATCTTTAGTGCTTTCTAGACTTTGTTCAGTCGGTTTATTACTGGTAGTGTCTACTTTCTCAGTTGAATCTACATTATTGCACTGTATCTCGTCTTCGGTGGGTTTTTTCTTTTTTACAGGAGTGCGAGAATTATTTGTACCTTTTTTACTATCTTTATCTCGCTTTGAGACTTGTGGGACAGTTTCACTGCCAGAATCTGAAGACTCGCCTTTTTTCTCTTCCTGTCTAATCTTTTCTCTCATTCTTCTAGTAAGCATGGCAACTTCATTACATGCAATAGGCTTTTCCTTTACTGGTAACTCTTTGATAATTTGTTTCACTGGTTCAGGTTTCTTCGTTTTGCGTTTGATGATAGGTTTACGTTTGGCGTTTTTCTTTAGAACGTTTTCGCCATCACTGGAACTGTTTCCTAGCAGACTATCTTTCGCCGATTCTATTGCGAGCGGTGCGAATGTCTGTGGTACTAATAAGCTCATGCTCGAATCATTCTCGTTATCAGAATCAGGTTCATGCTGTCTACGGATTCTTGAAAAGCTTTGACTAAATGTTTCGTCGTTATCATTTCCAGCGCCGCTTATAGCACGTATCATTTTATTAGCACTTACAAAAGCTTCGAAACTATCTTCATCAAAGCTTGTACTGTTTTGTCTTTGTATTCGTTCTTTTCCAGTTGGTAACGAATCAACATTTTCCAGGCATTCTCTTTTTGTAATAATGCTTTCTGGTATAATCGTCATTTGGTTAAGGTCTTGGTCAAGGTTCGGTTCGGTTTTAACAATTGAAGCAAAGCTATCACAAGTTGCTGTTGGTTCTTCTAACCCTGGCTCAGATTTAATGAAAGCTATAAGGGGATAACTTTCAGCTGTGACATTGTGGGCGTTATCATCTGAGGTTGGTTTGAAAGTTTTTTGAGAGCAAGACTTTAATTCTTTCAGTTGTACTTTAGAAACCCAGCTTTCGTTTTCTGTATTATTAATATCAACATGATCAGTGCCATGACCAACATGATTGGTGTCATGGTTAACATCATTAATGTTGTGATCAACTTCATTAATGTCAGGACCAACAGGATTAATGTCATGGTGCGCGTCATTAATGTCATGGTGAGCGTCATTAATGTCATGGTGAACGTCATTAATGTCATGGTGAACGTCATTCATATCATGGTGAACGTCATTAATGTCATGGTGAACGTCATTAATATCATGTTCTAAAAGATCATCACCATAAAAAGTATCTTCATCATCTTCATAATAGTCAGAACTTTCATGATCATTTGCACATGTTTCTTCAATGTTGAGAAAGGCTTCTTCAGATAATGTGTTAACTGCATTAATGGTTAATTCTCCAACACATAACTCTTGCCCCTTTTCAGTTATGTTTGAGCCATCACTACACATGTATCTTGATACAATGTCCAGGCTCAATTCAGTTAGCTTTTTGACATAATTAGAGTTACCAGTTTTTTCTTCAATTTTGTTTTCTGAACAGCAGTTATTATTTAGCAAACACTTGATATAACCAAAAACAATTTCTTTTAAGGACATTGGTAAAAATGAAGTCTTTGGTGCAGTATAAAAGTGGCCTATCTCGTCTGATAGATTACTAGTTTGACATTGCTGAATTAATTCAACACACAAAGTAAACAGTGATTTTACTTTATATTCAATTGGTAAAAAATAGGGCACAGTCATCTGTGCGTCTGTTATTCTTGTGGAGTCTTCTTCAATATTGTTTTCACAATCAAAAATATTTGCAACACATGTTTGAGAGGGTGCCTTATTTACATTAGTGCCATTTACATAATAAAGTTTACAAATTCGATTATGACACAAAGTCTTCAAAGAGGGAACTTTTAACAATACAAGCTCTTCAATAAGATTTAGTGATAGGCAGTCCTTTGGGGATGTTGATTCTACATTATTTTCAGGGCTTGTAAATGAGTTCTCCATATGACATGTAGCTTTTTTAATGTCACTTGGCATTTGATCACCAATTTGAGATGGTGAGACTTGTTGTAGGTCAATTTGGTCCATTTTTGTTAAATGCATCATACACAATGAAAACAAGGTCTTTGGTTGATAGGTCTTATCTAAGTTAGCAGTTTCTTCTACAGATTTAGGAAATGTTTTAGCTTCAGTGGTCTCCAGCACAAAAAGATGGTTTTGTAGATTTTCTAAGCAAATAGTAAATAGTGTTGTTGGATTTCTCACTTCACTAATTTTACTATTAAGCCCATTGCTACTACCACTCACTGTCGCACTGTTTTCAGAGTCTGTGAAAATCTCTTCAGTTCTAGAAATATTATCACTTATGAGTTCATCAGGTTCAACAGAAAAATAATTGCACATGTAGGATTTTCGCATATACAACCATTCAGGGGATACAAATGGTGCGCAGACATGAACTGCTTTCTGACGATAATAATCCTCAAAAAAATCACTTACCATTTTAGCTGTAATTTTATTATCAGGAGGTTTTTTATTTCGGCTGTCCTGGGCTAAAAAAGACTGCTGGCTTTTGACCTTCTTAACCATCACCGAGTCATTAATCCACACTGTATGTCTGCCTTTTATGTTCAGATTTTTATTTCCTTTGACATCTTCACTTGGTTTCTTTGCTATCTTAATTGAAAGTTCTTTATTGAGAAACACTGTTTTAGGGTTGAATTTTGGTTTGCTCTCTTTTTGTTTTACAGGTGCTGAGGGAGTTGCAGCTGTTACTTCAACAATTTCACAATCACTGTCACTTTCAGCTTCTTTTGGTTTTGGAGCAAGTTTCTTTTCCTGTTCTCTATATTGTAGAAGTTCATTTTCTTCAAGGAATTTTTCATACTGGCTGGATAAATCCTCTTCCATTTGCATAAGATTATGTTTAGCTAGTTTTAACAACAAAAATGACTTTTTTACACAATAGTCCATTTTAAAAGTATCCACAACATTATCTGTGTTTATTTTCTTTTGAATAAAGTCTTCAGATTTTTGTGTCATCAATTGTCCTAATTCAGATGTTGTTTTTACAATGCTTTTAAGGAACTCGCATGCCTTTTCAGATTGAGGGGTAGTTAGTAAAGCATTGGTTTTCATTGACAGTGTGTTGGGCCCACTAGTTTGTGCACTGGTTGTTGCAGTGTGCACAATTGTTTGAGAAGCTGTTTCAATTTTTTTTACAATTACTTGTTTTAATACAGGTATGTCTATAGGAGCAATTGCACTTGGTGACAATTTTGTAGGTTTCACTTTTTTTATTTTCAAATTTGTACCCTGTATTTTTCTAGCAAGAAAATTTTCGAATTCATTGGTAGTTCCCCAAGAATTTGTGGATCGGACTGAGTTTTGATTAGTTTGTTCATGATTGTCAACACCTCCTTCAACAATATTTTCTACTGCAATGTCTGGAGAAAATCTCCAAGGTTCTGTCTTGCTCTCATCATCATTTGTCTTGACATTTTTCAAAGGACTCAAGTTCAATACATCAGCATCAGATTTCCTCTTTCGTAATTTTTTCTTTGTTTGTTTCTTTAACTCCTCTAGTGTGTCACCTGCTGCACTATCAGAAGAATCTATAGAACTTCTTCGGCCATGTGCCAAGCCTGGTATATACTCATCATCAGATTGGTATCTGCCACTTTTTTTTCTTCTTGGTTCATCATCATCAGAAAGTTCAACATTAGCAAATGGATCGTCATCAGAGTCATCATCATTTTTATATTTTAGTGCTTTTGTAGCCTTTCTCCGGATGGGTCTCTTAGTTAAATCCTCAACAAGAAGTGATTCACTTGGATCAATTTTCTTAGCTTCCAACAAATTTTCAACATCTAAATTGTCAGTAGTGGCAACAACTTCCAAATGTTTTTCATTTTCTTCCATTTGATCATTGATTTTGTTTTGTTGACATTCTTTCATTTGAATATCCTCTTTCTCATTTTGCTGATTGTCTCCTATTTGAGGATTTGCATCAAAAGTAGAACTAGAAGGTTGCACATTTCCATCTTCATCCTTCATTTTATCAGTCTCAGCATCAAAAGTAGAACTAGAAGGTTGCACATTTCCATCTTCATCCTTCATGTTATCTGTCTCATGTAAAGGTGATGAGGCAATTTCTTCCAATTCCTGTAATATTGGATCTTTGGGTTCAGATATTGTATTATCAGTGTCAATGGTAGTTTTTAATTTACTTAGGCAAATGTCTTCTTCATCTGAATCATCATCAAAACTCTCAAGATCAGCCACATTAGTTTTCAATTGACTCAAATTATCTTCCATTTGATCCAGGTTTTCTGTTATTTTTGTAAGATCATCATCAATTTCAGTGTCTAGGAGATTACTTGATGAATCCTCTCCATTGGCAGGTGCTATATGTTCATCTGTCACATTCTGATTTAAGGACTGATCTTTTCTAGGTCGGCCTCTCTTACGAGCAGGTTTAGGAGTTTCAGTGCTATCAGGGCCTTGCAAATTGACAGAAGTGTTAATCTTTTTTCTTCTACCTCTTCTTTTGCTTAGAGGCACTTCATCAATAGGATTATCAATAAGTGTTGGTGATTTTAAAATATCATTTTCTTCTGTTATAACAGAATTATTGGGGGTGTCATGTACATTATCATGGAGATATTCAGAACTTGTGTTTCCATTATTTTCATTATATTCAGTGCTAATAGTTGCATCATAATGCTTAAATTCAGTGCCATTATTTTCATTCAATTCAGTACTTACATTTTCAATATCTTCAGTGCCTATGTTCACACTATGTTCCTGGGTAGTAGTGTCGATATCAGAATGTGTAGTAGTTATGTCAGTATCATCTTTATTTAGCCTGTTGGCTCGACCTCTTCCTCTTCCTCTTCCTCTACCCCTGCCTCTGCCTCTACCTCGACCCCGACCCCGACCCCTACCTCTACCTCTACCTCTTTTACTTGGTGATAAAGATGGGGACTGACATATTTCAGAGCTACTTACTGTTTCAAATTCAGCAGGCTCATCTATCTCCATATGATTGGTGTACTCCACATCAAGCTCACAATTTACACTTTTGCTGATTGCATTACTGTCTTCAGACAAATAATTTATTTCGTGTGTATAACTTGGATCAGTGTTACCGTCATTGCAGAGTTCTAACGCCGGCTGCGTTCCATCCGCATATTCATCGTCGATATTCACTTCACTGCCTACTTCCAAGTTACAATAAGTCAGTTCTGATTGATCCTCGACATTGGTAGACGATACAACATCGTTTTCCAAAAGTATTTCATCTGTCTCATTCTTCGTAGTCTCGAAAACAGGCTGTGCACACGTTCCGGTAGCTAGCGTATTATATTCATTTTCAGAATACATCGATATAGCTAATGTTTCAAACGCCTGTTCAGACGCTGAGAGGTTGTTTACGTTTAAGTTAATTTCTTCCGACATGATATCATAAATTGTTTACCATGACTGTCGTCAAATTCAACGGTTTTGAACTTTCACTTAATATCCGCTTGAATTCATATCAAATGTATTAAATTACACCGTAATAAAACTAAACAAAAACGTTTATTTTGAGTTTAAGAAAGACAAATTCCAAATCGCAATCGCCATTGCATTGTATTGTACGCTGGAGAAGAAGCGTTTTTCTACTTTTTTACTTTATGGTTGGCTAAACTAATTTTCGGCCGTGTTCACGTTAAATACGTTTAAAACTCAAATAGTAAAAAAATAATTAAAATTATAATAATAACATATTGTCTCAGTATTTATAAACGAAAACTTAAAAAAATATATATTTTAGAGAGAAATTATGTAATGCGCGCGTAATTATTAAAATAATTAAGTGTAAAACAAACATAATCGCATCATAGCGTAAAAAGAATCATAATAAAATGTGAAGGATATAAATGAAAAACTTCTCAACCAGACAAGATGTTGCCATTCCAAATAATTCTATTCGGCTGAACATGGGTTGAACATACTTACAGCCCTAAAACATCACACGTTGTACACACGACCCTGGGGGGTTACTACGAAATTCGAAGTTCGAAGTTCGGATCGTGCGGTCCCTCTCACTCTCGTAATAAACACCATTAGCGTGAGCGGAACGGCATGAAACGAAGTTCGAATTTCACGCTTAGTAGTATAGGGCCTGTTTGCAATGCCGCTGCAAAACGTATTATTTGTAACTTCATACTACATTTTCCAATGATTTCGATAGCACACGAATTGCATGTGTGTATATACATCATAATTTCAAAGAAGTTTGACGTTTAATATAACACTTGCACTGCGTGTGCTAATCAAAATCGTTACAGACTTTTCTTGGTCTGACTTTATACGCGTGCGGTCATAATTTTACAGTAAAATAGGAGTAAAACACTTAAAAACTTGAGTTTTTCTTTTCTGTCCGTCTATCTGGAGTACGTTTAGGCAGTAAGTATGTATCATTGTGGCATGAGGGTGCCAATATTTCTTCTTTAACTATCAAATTGTTTAAGTATAATGTATAGGTACCTTAATAAAGAGTGCTTAGGAACATTAGGAAGACTAGACTTAAAATTTAAACTAAAAAATTAGGTAAATTTTTTACCACACACCGAAGTTACCGAACAACGGCCAACCGATGGTGTCTTTCTGAACCTCGACATTGGCAGAATCATCGATAGTATCGATGGAGCTAAGATATAATATTACAATACTCTTTGAGCTAAGATAAATGGAGCTATATTTTTGAAAATTGAATTGAATAGGTAAGTTTATTAATTTCTCACGTGGCAACACAAAAAATAAATGTCAAATTAGGTTGAGATTGAGGGAGGGCGATCTGAGGCGAGACGTGTTGTGTTGTGAAGTAAAAAGTATTTACTTGCAAAATTATGCGTGTATCACGGAGTTCATATAATAATTGTACAATTATAATATACACATTATAGCAAACCAGACCTTTGTAGTCTTTATCTTAATCATCAATTTGCAGTTGCATCAAATGTTGATGAAGCACTATGTACTTTCCAATAGGATGGCCCAAAGTTCTAAAAAATCTGGGAGCAGATCATCAGATTATTCAGATTGTATCGAACAGAGATAAAATACTGTTCGCTTCACTCAGCGATGACAGTCTTACGGTGTGGTTTTGCAAGGTAAGCTGGATTATAAGCGTCATTCTATAACAAATGTTTTGTGCTGCTTCTGCAACTTGTTCAGATGCCACATAAAGTATAATAATTTTAAAGACAATGGCCGCTCCTTGGAATCATTTGATTTATATTAGGATTTGTTTTTTAGCCGAGTGTGATGGTGGTGCATCACAAACGGAGTGGGGACTCTTTGCAGCGACTTGGTGTGAATGTTGGAGTTGAATGGAAGCCAGACTCTTCAATGATATGTATTTCGGTAAGGAAATAACATTCTGTATTTAGTTACAAATACCACAATGGCAGTGATAGGTTGATGTAGTAGCAGCTATATTCAAACAAACATTGCTATCCTCCTACCGCCCAAGTCAAATTTTGTTCAATGAAATTTAAACTTTTTCACTAATGAGTTGAGTTCAATGTCACATTAGAATAAGTCCTAATAATAGGACATCGGACCTAAGGAGGCTATTATCAATCATTCTAAGATTAGTACTTTTCTGGTATCAATGTCTCTATTCAAAGTCTGCTACTTTTCATTCAATCAAATCAAATCATATGATTTATTTTTGCTAAAACATACATAAAGCTGGTATGATTGCATGCTTTAATTTGGGACAGTGGGTCCCAAATTAAAGCTTGTGACTGTACAATTGACATGTCAGTAGTAAAATTACATGAATGTTATAATATATTTTCAATTAGCAATTGTTATTGGTAATTTATTTATAACTAGCTGTTGCCTGGGACTCTGTCTGTGGAGAATTTTTTTATAACTGCCCTGCAGGAATTGTACAATTTTCTGGGTTAAAAGTATTCTATAAAAACTATCTTTGTGCCAAATTTCATCAGAAACTGTCAACAAAGCAAATTATTAAAACTATGAATTACAAACTGCCACTGACAGTTGCAATATACTAAAATGACACTATTAATTAAATTCCATTAGAAATGTGTACTATTCCTGATATTGGTAAGCACATGATAATAGAATAATGTTTCAATGTCTATGAATCTTTTGAAATATTCATGTTAATATAATTATATTTATTATGCTAATAAATAAAATATTTCAAGCCATTAAGTCTCAACAGAATAACAATGTTAGACCATGTTCATGCACCAATAAGAGGTGTGCAACATATTTCATACTAAATACAAACTGAAATATAGATGCACAGAAAAAACCCCAGAAAAAAGACCAATGCTGGGAATCAAACCCAGGTCCTCAGCATTCCGTTGGTCTTTTTTCTGGGGTTTTTTCTGTGCATCTATATTTCAGTTTGTATTTAGTATGAAATATATGGTTTCACGGGATGACCGTAAAAGTAATAAAAAAATGAAGTTGAAAAAATAAAATACAAAAAGATACTTCATAACTAACTTGTGGGAGGTGTGCAACACCATATTTTATTTTTTATTTTGTTTACATGTTCTCAATATCCATTGCCTACTTGCTGATTTGCACTTTTGTAATCTGCATATTGTAACTTGGCATGAAATGAAGTCATGGTAATTCTAATATATAAAAATCTTGTGTCACGGTGTTTGTTACCAAACTCCTCCGAAACGGCTTGGCCGATTTTTATAAAACTTTTTCTCTACACACGGTAGGTCTGGGAATAGGTTGTAGGCTATTTTTTATCCCCCCCCACATTCTTCGCGGACGGAGCCGCGGGCAACAGCTAGTAATCAAATAATATGATAACATTGTTAAAAACATTGTTTTGTTTTATAACTTATGTGAATATTATTATATTATTTAGTTGTTTTTTAAAATAATTAATTATTCTCTATACCTAATCCTAACCCCACAATATTTAGTAGAAAATAGAAGAGCTCCAAGAAAATTTAAATTGTATTAAAATAATGCATGTTAATTATTTACATTCTTTGTGATTTTTTTGATTACTTTATTTCTGGTTCACTGAATATTATAATTTAACTTGACGACCTTTGCATTACAGACATCTGAAGGACATTTGATTCTCTACAATGTAGAAGTGTTGAGCGATCAGACTGCATACCAGCAATATGACCCACCCACTGCCAGCCTGAGGAGGGACTCAGCGGAACTCTTTGTCAAGGAAGTCATACCCTCTCTGAAGATAACATTGGTGTGTTTTTATCTACTTACATTTAAATTTATCATAGAGACATTTTACCAGTTCCCAATCCGAACTGCACCCTCATGGGAACTACGGCTGAAACCCTCTCACTGTGGCCTGCAGTGCGATGTATATGGGCTGGGATGATGGTTTTACCTGTCCTATAATAGCTATTATAGAATGATGTCATGGGAGGTTTTCATGACTACCAGGTCTTGTTATATTGTTGGCTTTGTCCCTGTTGCGGAGCTCCCTATCTTGTGGGTTTTTGTTGGGAAAATTTGTAATTGTTATATTTCTTCTAAATATCATTGAGGGAGCTAACAATAACACTACAGATCAGCCTCAGGATGAATACCAAGACTGTTTATAAATTACATGACATAATAAAATTAGCACAAAATAGAATTGCCTATTGTGTGTGGTTTTCCATGTGATAGTCTTAAACATAATGGAAGAAGCGGATCAGTCACGTTTTTAATGTCAAAGTATGCTAGATTTTTGGTTATAGATAGAATCATTCATGATCACGTGTGCCGTGCTCCTTATTGCACTGGCATTAATGCCTGATTTTGACAAATTCACACGCCTTCGTGAATGGCACTAGCTATAATTGAATGTGTGTAATCCAATTATTCTGATATGACTGTTTCTTGGTAGTTTTAGGGGGTGTTTCACCACCTTATTGTCAAACTACTGGTTACGTAACCAATGAATAAACTAAGTACTGGACAAATCTGTCAGCTAGTGTTTTTTCAGTTTCACCACTCCGGTCCTGTGCAAACTAAGTACCACTTAACTAATCGTGGGTTTAACAAAAAGTCGGAATGGCAACGTCGCATTTCACGACTTCGCGTTCCTGTTCGCACACTTTCGTTCAAAGAGTCACTTATTATTAAAGCAAAAGAAATGGTTAACTATATAATTTTTGAATACATCTATTTTTTTTTGCATAAACAAATATGTAACACTAGCTTTTGCCCGCGGCTTCGCTCGCGTGTACTATGAGTATTCCAAAGAACCAAGATATCAAGCAAGCAAGCATACAGGCAAGCAAGCAAGCAGGTCCACAATTGACCGAGAAATCGGTGAACATACCTACATAAAAAAAATCATAAAGTGGAATGCATAAACTCCTCCTTTTTAGAAGTCGGTTAAAGTGCCCTTTGCGGCCTACTTACAGTATAAACTTATGAATTTTGAAATTTAACTTTCTACAACCAGTAAAACGCAAAATCCCGTTTTTTCCCGTTCCCGTAAGAATTTCGGGAAATGTTTTCTTAATGCTCCCCTACACTCCCCAAGGTAACCCACTTGCCAAATTTCAGCTTTCTATGACCAGTAAAACGAAAAAGCCCGTTTTTCCCGTTCCCGTGGGAATTTTGGAAAGTCCTCTCTCAATGCTCCTCGACACTCCCCAAACAACCTACATACCGAATTTCAGCTTTCTACAACCAGTAAAACGAAAAATCCCGTTTTTCCCGTTCCCGTTAGAATTTGGGAAAGTCCTCTCTCAATGCTCCTCTACACTCTCCAAGCAACCTACATACCGAATTTCAGCTTTTTACGACCAGAAAAACGAAAAATCCTGTTTTTTCCCGTTCCCGTGGGAATTTTGGAAAGTCCTCTCTCAATCCAGCTCAACACTCCCCAAACAACCTACATGCCGAATTTCAGCTTTCTACGACCAGTAAAACGAAAAATCCCGTTTTTCCCGTTCCCGTGGGAATTTTGGAAAGTTTTCTCTCAATGCTCCTCTACACTCCCCAATCGACCTACATGCTGAATTTCAGCTTTCTACGACTAGTAAAACGAAAAATCCCCTTTTTTCCCGTTCCCGTAGGAATTTTTGAAAGTCCTCTCTCAATCCAGCTTAACACTCCCGAAACAACCTACATGCCGAATTTCAGCTTTCTACGACCAGTAAAACGAAAAATCCCGTTTTTTCCTTATCCCATGGGAATTTATAATTATCTACATCTATGCCAAATTCGAAGAGTCTAGTAATTATATTTCATAGGATCCCGTTGAACTGAATACATAAATCCCGTTATTTCCTTATCCCGTGGGAATTTTGAAAAATCCTGAAATTTATGTTTTAAATAATGTAATATCTACTTGTGTATCAAATTTGAAGAGTCTAGTTATTATAGTTACTGAGATAGGGTCACTCGGAATCGAATATATAAATCCCGTTTTTTCCCTTTCCCGTGGGAATTCCCAAAAATCCTTCCTTAGTGGATGCCTACATTGTATAAGGTATCTATCTATGTGCAAAATTTCAAGTCTCTAGGTCCAGTGGTTTGGGCTGTGCGTTGATATATCAACAGTCATTTAGTTTATTTAGATATTTCAACCCCATCGCACCCCATCCAGGGAGATGGTATTTTACGTCTGCCACGTCGGATTTTAAAACCGCTGTTATTTTCATAACCAGCGACCCGATAAACCATAGAAACAACACCCATGTTGATTTTCAGACTTTGTTACCCCTTTCCCCCCTTTTAGGGGTTGAATTCTCAAAAAACCATGAACACGAGTTTACTCATTTATCATTAGGAGTACTTCTGTGAAGTTTCGAATAAAATAGTCGAACTAATCTTGTTTCCCCATACAAAGTTTGGACCCCCGTTTCACCCCCTTAGGGAGTGAATTTTGAAAAATCCTTTCTTAGTGCACCCCTAGACCTTATAAGGAACCTACATGCCAAATTTGGAATCTCTATGCCCAGTGGTTTGGGCTGTGCGTTGATATGTCAGTCAGTCAGTCAGTCAGTCAGTCAGTCAGTTTCTTCTTTTATATATATAGATTATAATTGATCCAAAAACGGTATTTATTTACGATACTTTGTTAACAATAACAAAGAAAAATAAAATCACGTAAAACGAATCGAAAAGTGGCGCCAAACCATTTGACAGATAAACTTTTTTTTAATGGTGACATACAAGTTCAGGTAGAACAAACGATTGAGCCACTGAAAAAAGTTTGTTATTAAAAAATATTACGAAATTTTGGATTTATTTTTACATACTAAAAGTGTACCTACATTTTTTTATTCAAATCTTGATATTTAAATTATTTTATGCAATTTAACATGACCTCTTTCTTTAAAAAATAAAAAATACTTTGATTTATTTTTCTGAAACCGGCTGAAGGGCTCTCCAACCATGGCCACAAAAAAATAAACTAACTTTATGTGACGGATAAAAATGCTAAATGCCTCCTGATCTGATGGTCAAATTAAGAAACAGTTTGTCCGTCACTTAGCGCTAATCGAGACTGGTGAAACAGAAATTTTAATTCCATCTGTCAAATAAGGTTATGATTAAGCTAATCCGAACTTTAAGAAAAGTGGTGAAACAGCCCCTTATACTAAAATCTTAATGTATTTGTGTTTCAACTAACAAAAACTTGAATTTATATTTGTACACTAAATTATATGCCACTTAAGAGTCACATTAAATATGATTTATAAAGTGAATAAGCATTGCTAATCATCACTTGGGCAAATACTCTTATCATCTCTTAAGTGAGCATATCATATACTATTTCATAACTGTTAGAGAATTAAAATTAAATCGTAAATAAACTTGATTTGAATTATTTTACTGCATATAGAAATGTAGCAAAAGTATCAAAACCACTTATTGAGTAAGATTATTCACCTGCCGCCAACGTCACACTTTGTTTCAATGAATTTTAAACTTTATGTCACTTATTGGGTGAGTTCGACGTCACATTACAAGAAATCCTGTAGGACTCTGGGCAGCATGAGGTTAAATATGAATTCTGGTAGAGAGACCGTAGTCCATTGCATAAGTGCTTAATATTTTTGGTCACTTAGACAGTGCCATGTTTCTAACAGGGCCTGTAAATTACGGGCCAGAGTCCGTATTGTATTGTCTAACGCACGGGCGCTCGCAATAGTGATCACGTCACCCATCTCTTTCTATTGTCATTCTATACCGTGTGACAGAAAGAAGTGGCGAAAGTGATTATGGTCCCGAGTGTGTTAGAAAAAACCGGCCAAGAGCGTGTCGGACACGCACAAGGTAGGGATCCGTAGCCATTACAAAAAAATCAAGTAATATTTTTCTAAGGATTTCGTATGTGTACGGAATCATCCAAGTTTAGGTATGTTTTATACCTTAGGCTACTATTTACTCTTAAACTACACATAATTTCCAAGCAATCTTAGCCGCTATAATTTTCCTAGTAAAGTTGATATATTTACTACCATTCTGATTTTTTTCAAATTTGTCCACCTAACAGTTTAGATTTTAGAGGGGGGGGGGGACGCTCGATTTTAATGAAAATTTTCACTTTAAAGTTGAATATTTCGCAAACAGATCACTGAATAGAAAAATCATGTTAGCAACCCCGCAATGGTTTTAAAAGACCTATCCAACGATACCCCACGCTATAGGATAAGTCGAGAAAAAAAAAATCACCCCCTTTACGTCTATGGGAGGTACACTAAAAAAAAAATATTTTTTTATTTTTTATTTTACCACTTTGTTGGCGTGACTGATATGTATATTCATGCCAAATTACAGTTTTCTAGTACTAACGATCTCTGATCTTAGCCGCGGACAGACAGACAGACGGACAGACATGGCGAAACTATAAGGGTTCCTAGTTGACTACGGAACCCTAAAAAAGGCCTCTGGTGTCTGTGTTGAAAACTATGTATGACGCTGTTAAAATAAAACCTGTTTTCCATTTGAGCTGTGCTAGGAGGTATTAAAAAAACAAGCTATTGAATAGTGTATTGGGGGATTGTCGAAAATAAGTGTTCTGTTTCATAGAACTTATTGTCATAGTTGGATTTTACCCTACATGCTGACTGCGCCGCCCCGTTCCTATTACAGACAGCATTCAAATGTCATTTTGTGATTGTGATCAAAATGATCTATACACAACTCTACTGCCAAGCTAATAAGAGGATGCATAGATCTTGTGAGCACTATGACCACTCATACACTTTTGCTACAGACTATATAGCTCAGCTCCTGTAGGTGTAGTTTATTACATTATTTTAAGGGGCTGTTTCATCATTTTTTTTAAAGTTTGGATTAGCTTAATCATAACCTTATTTGTCAGATGGAATAAAAATTTCTGTTTCACCAGTCTTGATTAGCGCTAAGTGACAGACAAACTATTTCTTAATTTGACCATCAGATCAGGTGGCATTTAGAATTTTTAACCGTCACATAACTTTTTAATTAGGTACTTTATTTTTTGTGGCCATGGTTGGAGAGCCCTTCAGCCGGTTTCAGAAAAATAAATCAAAGTATTTTTTATTTTTTAAAGAAAGAAGTCATGCTAAAATTACAAACGAGAATTTAAATATCAAGATTTGAATAAAAAAATATAAACCCGCTTTTAGTATGTAAAAATAAATCCAAAATTTCGTAATATTTTTTAATTACAGACTTTTTTCAGTGTCACAATCGTTTGTTCTACCTGAACTTGTACAGTCGACTACAAAAAAATCGATACGGCCAAAGTTACAAAAATATGTATACACGACCTTAATGTTAAGTCAATAAAGGTGTGTATACATATCTTTGCAACCCCGGCGGCATCGATCTTTTTGTAGTCGACTGTATATTCGCCATTAAAAAAAAAGTCAATCTGTCAAATGGTTTGGCGCCACTTTTCGATTCGTTTCACGTGATTTTATTTTTCTTTGTTATTGTTAACAAAGTATCGTAAATAAATACCGTTTTTGGATTAATTATAATGTTACACATTTGTTTATGCAAAACAATAGATGTATTTTAAAATTACATAGTATACGATTTCTTTTGCTTTAATTATGAGCAACTCTTTGAACGAAAGTGTGCGAACAGGAACGCGTGGTCGTGAAATGCGACGTTGCCATTCCGACTTTTTGTTAAACCGACGATTAGTTAAGTGGTACTTAGTTTGCACAGGACCGGAGTGGTGAAACTGAAAAAACACCAGCCGACAGATTTGTCTAGTACTCAGTTTATTCATTGGTTACGTAACCAGTAGTTTGACAATAAGGTGGTGAAACACCCCCTAATTGTAACAATATAGAAAGAAAAAGAAAGAAAGAAGACATTTATTCACTTTTACAAGACACACAAATACAAGAAAGTACACACAAATTCAAACAAATAAACAAGGTTCACAAAACAACGAAGTAATAAATGTACAGATCTGCATGTGTGTCCATGCAAAAGTGAAACGGTCGCTGGCTCAGCATTATGCTGAGGCGTTAGACGCCTGCAGCGCTGATTTTCTGCCAGAACCGTCTGTGACTCACGGAACGATACACAAATATACTATATAAACTACTTAATAAAAAGATAAATTAATAAAATGATAATGAATTAACAAATAATTTCGATTTATTATTGCGTAGCATAATATGTAAATAAATAAATACAATAAAGAAAAAGTAAACTGCGAAAACATAACCCTGTAAAACAACAGGTTGGCATATCAAGTGCTGGTTTTATAGGTAGGATTATATGCAATTTACAGTACAGTTGATTATATTGTAGCGTTCCGTTCCGTAGTTGTAATTGTTGAGATTGGTTCTTTTGTTTTTTTTAACCCCCAACACAAAAAGAGGGGTGTTATAAGTTTGACCGCTGTGTGTGTGTCTTGTCTGTCTGTCTGTGGCATCATAACTCTTAAGCAGGTGAACCGATTTGGATGCGTGTTTTTTTTATTTGAAAGCAGGTTTCTTGGCAATGGTTCTTAGATATGTTTCATCAAAATTGGTCCAGCCGTTTCAAAGTTATCAGTTCTTTTGTATGCTGCGGAAGGGATCTTAGACTTAATTGCGTTGGGGGTTTTTATTTTTTTTAATTTATAGTTATTACCTAACACTAACAAAATGTTTTATAATCATAATCATTTATTTGCATAAAACATGGTATTAGATTGGTGATATAAAAGTAATACAGTTTCACACGCTTTTGTCACACTATGACATGCAAATTTCAATTTCAATACAATTAGACAACATTAGCATATAAATAATATTAAACCTTATTTAACAGGAATATTCTCACGTCATAATACTGTTTTTCCTGCAACAATCTTACTAATTTATTTCGGAACATATTGACAGGTAACTGTCGCATTTCCAGAAGCAACCTGTTAAACAACTTCATGCACATTGTGTAACAGTGCTTTGAGTAAAACGATGTCCTTGGGGCGCTCCCATGGACTATTTTCTCAGGATTTCGTGTATTTCGGGGAAAAACATTTTTTGCTGTTTTAAATAGATGCATATGTTTTTTAACAAAAATGCAAGCTTCCAAAATTTTTATGTGTCACGTAAATGCAGTGGTAATCGTGATAAATTTGCTGAGCTCTGTAGAATTCCGATCATGTCTCTAGAATCACTTTTTATTCAATCAGTTAAAAATTATCTTTTTTTTGCAGCTCAAGGAGGTATTAGTATGGGACGGTCAGATAACACGTATGTGCTGTATATCCGGCACCGAGATATTGGTGTGCACGACCAGGTCCCACCTTCTCCGGTACAGATGGGATGGCACACAGAACAGGGACTACTGTCTCGACCTCGGAAGGATACCTTTCTCTATCAACCAACAAGTTTCTAAAGGTAATTTTACACTATATTAGTAATGTAGTTTTTATTGATTAACTATCGTTATTTTATTGCAGTTTTATATTTATGTAATAGCTTTTTCCCGCTGCTTAGCTAGCACCAAATTTCGCAGTACCATATTTAATAGCAGGCATGTAATATAAATGATAATGATTTTGAAGTGTGTAATGTAAGTTCGTACGTAAAGCCTACTGGTGTTGTGTTTGAGTTCGCAATGGTCTCGCTTGAAATATTGAGTCGATAGATGTAGGTTATTAAAGAATCAATAGATTTCTGATCGATCTAATTTGCTTTATTGAAGTCTCGTATTCATTACATTGTTTGAATATAAATTAACCGTTTCAAATTTTGAAAAATGAATATGTACCTCTGTTAGTGGTCATACAGACTTTATGATAATTCCGTAATCGAGTGCCGTCATTAAAAAAGATGCGTTTTTTTCGGAAAACATACGACCACTTCCAAAAATAAAATGTACTTTAAGCAGTTTAAGTTTGAACAGCTTACATTACGAAATAAAAGTTTTTGTTGCAAGATGGCCTTAAATGATTGTTAGCCAGAGGCCACATTGTCTAACGCGCGGGCGCTCGTGATCGCATTCATCATCTCTTTCTACCCTTACCGTATACCGTGTGACACAAAGAAGTGGTGAATACCAGTGGCGTAGCGTGGACTAATATAGACGTGGGCGAAGTCGCATCAGCGAGGCCCCTTTCCTTTCGTTCCCAAGATCTACCCAGTGGCAGTGCAGGACCTAAATTTTGTGTAGGCAATTAAATGTATTTTACGAGGCCCTACGCTGGCGCACCACACATTAAAGCACGGATTTGTGATTGAGCAAAAAAACGAGAACCATTCGAGGCGCGCTGCCCCTCAGACCGCGAGGCCGTGAGCGACGGACGGCCGGACGGTTCGCCGACGCGTAGCTACGCCACTGGTGAAAACGATTGTAATTCCGAGTGCGTTAGACAATAATGTAAATCCTCAGGTCACCTTTAGAATTCGCGCGTAATGTAGCAAATTATTACAAACATGATAAGTAACAATTTTGTTAATATGATTTGGACATTCGACTGTTGCTCCAATCTGAGATTCTTTACGCACGAAAGCTGGTCTTGTGTATAGTCGACCAAGTAAGTGTTTTACCATTTTAAAGACTGTTCCTACGTTTTAAAATAACAGCAGTAAGGCATTGACTTTTGAGTGAAAATAGCCTTTCTTGTTTTAAGCTACACAACTGACATTGAACCTTAGGATGGTAAAGGAAATTCTTGGTCGATTTTACACAGCTTTGATAGTATTATAATAGGAATGATGACACCACCAATCAACTGACTTACTTTTTATGAGATGTCAAAATACGATTATCGCATAGGTTTTGTATGGCAATCGGTAATTATGACGTCGCTTCTATACCTACTCGATTTATTTGTTTTAAAGCAGCTAAAAATCTAATTTTGCTGTTAATTGAAAATTAATGAATGAAATATTTTTTTCTACAGTCGGGTTTTGGAGTTATTTTGGTGTTATCATCCCTATTTAACAGAAAGGCGTCGCTTTAACGTATGCTTGCCTTCCCAGCTAACACAGTCTCAGGAAGACGCTTAGAGGTTACGTTTAGATGTAAACGAGAGTATGACAATAAAGTAAAGCTCCCTTTGCTTTGCTTACAGCCGAACCCATCCTAGAAGATAACACACACGTCAATGACATAGAGTACTCCCCACTCGTATGCGGGTTTGGCATCACCCTCAATGACGGCCGGGCAGCTTACCTCACTGCACCTAATCTTAAGTTTGATCCTAACGTAAGTAGTCGACACTGCTCATTATATTAACGAATGCTTAGTAGAAACAATTTTGAATATAGAAGTTTGATGATTCAAGTCGGGTACTCACCGTGCGTAATGTATGTTTTTACATTACATTTTTTTACTTAGATAGCATGCCTATCGTAGGTGTGTTTTTTCGATTCAAGCGAAAAATCTTTGGTAGGAGCTTTGATCAATTATAACTGTAGATCCACAGTCGCGCGCCCGAAAATGTCCGAGCCAAATGAGCGCCACTTTGATAAAAGTGGCCTTCTTTTTTCTCAGTACGTTGCGTGAAATTGTCAAGTTTAGCTGTCAAGTGTCAACCGAAATTCGACTGTAATGAAGTAAAGACTAGGTTCAAATTTCTGTGTAGGTGATGATTTTAATTGTTATGCAAACAAATAAAAAAGTTCGGACATTCTTTGAAGGGGATTTTGTTCGGCAATGTGTATCTTCAGTTATAATTGATCAAAGGGTAGGAGGTATTCTTTATCCCTCCAGACCAGAGGTGTAATGTAAAGTACCATTATTGTATCTATGCGCTATTTTTTTGTATTCAGTAATAGAATAATGTGCAAACTTGCGTTACATTACGCGTGAATGTTTGGTGTTTGGTGAGTACCCGAATTCTGAGTCGATTTTAGTAGTTTGAATTTTTTCAACAGTTAATTTTGATGTTTTTCATAATGCGTTTTTACTATCTCAGATCTTGTTGGATACCGATTTGAGGGTAAGATTGGGAGTGTAGGTGTGCTAAATTGTTTGTTGGTTGACTACGCTATGCACCAGGTATCCCGATTAACTAGTTATTTCGTCACTGACAACTATAAAGTCTTGTGTTTTATATTGGATACAGATGAGGCGGTTACCGGAGTGAGTGGGAATATGCAGTTGATTTGAAAGGTCTATACTTCCGTCTGTAAATAAAATAAATAAAAATCATTTATTTCAGGACTGGCATCCCTTATACAATGTGATAGTTACATTTTTAATATGTTAGTAAGAGCACCTATGTTAGTAAGAGCACAAAATAAATTATGAATTTAAAATCAAAATCAAATGTGCTTGCTATGAACTTAGGCATCATAACATGAAAAAGACAGACGTAGATGTAATAAGAGGCGTGATAGCATTTCCTTTCAAGTTATTTTTATACTGACGCGGGGTGGCCTCTAATTGGTAACTCCAGGGGCCTGTTGCATAACAAAGTACAACTTGTATTACAAGCGGAACTCCCTTTCTAGTTAATATAACTGAAGCGAGAGTTCCGCTTGTAATATTAGTTGTACTTTGTTATGCAACAGGCCCCTGATCTCAAACTCCTCCGTATAATCAGCTTCATCTATTTTAATTTAAAACTGTTTGATGCTCTTCGACGTGGTTGTAGTTTTTGCTGAGTTTTAAGCTATTCCAAAATTAATCAAATTAACATGCTCACTACACTTGTAGTATATGTATTATACGCTAATTTAGTACTGGCGAAGTAGTCAAGGCGAATACTCTAAATAAAATTTTAGTTTGATTTAAGTAGTAGCCTAATATTTTGTTTATTAACGTTATATTTTATTCCAAATTCAAAAACTTGTTTCTTTTTTTTCCCTTCAAGAATATTCTACTTAATTAAAAATTGGCATGTATTAACTTTTGGAGCAAAAAATTGTATAAACTATTAGTGGAAACTGTTTTGACTTTACGAACTGAATCTTGTGTGTTATTTATGCTGTATGTTTCCCATTGCAATAAGTAAACATAAAAAATAAAATTACGATTAATGGTCTGGCGAGGTGGTGACACCTAAACTTCAGTATGGTAAAAATTATTACAATTACTAGGAATCTGGATCTAAAGATTAATGATTTTTATTTGATGAATTATTTAATACTTACCGCCTGTTTCACCATCCATTGATCAAATTTATTTGACGGATAAATGTGATGCCGTCTCTGTTTGATTTGTTCGAATAGACGGAGACGGCATCACATTTATCCGTCAGTTAAAATTAATCAATGGGTGGTGAAACAGCCCCTTAATCTACTTAGTACGAATTGGGTTGAAATAACCTCTTCCTTTTTTTGAAGTCGGTTAAAAACTGAAAAATAAAACACTACCTCCCCCGTACTATTTACCTCGTCGCTACTCCCACCACAGTTGGGGATGTCTATTTTTTTGCAATGTATAGTAAATCGAAAACCATTTCGAGATAAATGGTTTTTAACTCGTTTTCTGTAGTTATTTAATTTTAATATTATATAATGAATTTATTACATACCAAATAAGCAATGACCTTCATTTGACTTTGGTGTAAATTGCGTGACCGGTCCAAGTCGTACTTTATTCTGTGTGGTTAGAATTCTTCACAAATTTACGCGTGGATTATAACTACGGAGTTTGATTTGGACCCACTGCCTGACATCTAGCACTTTGACAGCGCCAGTAAAGTGACACTAGTTACAGTGTACCACCACGCAAAAAATAATTAAAGGGGTTGCCTTATCGTACGCATTTAGATAGATTTAGAAATTTGGCAGTGTGGGAGCCCTCAATTACAATCTGACGTCATCAACCAAAATAGTTTCAATAATTAATTTTGAAAAAAGTAGTGAACTAAGTGACAAAATATTGAAATTAGTTTCTTATAATTGACTTTTCTATACAAAAAAAATATAAAAACCACTGGAAATTTTTTTAGACATTCCCAGTTGTAGAATAGGCCCCACGGATTTCCCAAGTACTACTTCGCCAGTGCTACATAACAAGAAATTAAGCTCATAGGACCTGCGTTTTTCTATAGGGCTCTTAAAACAAGTGAACTGTTATTCCAGGCGGTCCAGGGTATTTGGGCACCGGGCATCGACGACGCCACGTGCGCAAGAGTTAACCATAAATTTAGACTTATCGCCATCGGTAGAAAGAAGTAAGTAGCCTCTTCTAACTGCTGTTTGATACATACGTGTGCATGTATATGGGCCTTCTTCAAGTTTTACGCAGAACACTGTTACTATTTGTATGAAGAAGCTACCACCCTGTTATCCTTCTGGGTACCATGCATTATTATATTACACATATTACATAAATACTATGCATCTTTTTTCGATGTCTGTAAGATATAGCTGATTGCAAATCATAAATTATTTCACTCAGATAACCGCAGAAAGTGGACAGTGTAAACGGAAACAACTTTTTTTTAGGTTGGGACAGATTTACCTGCACAAATTTTGAAAATGACCTATAGAACGTTTAGTGCCTAATTTTGCATTAGCTACTGATTTGACGTAATTGACGTATACAACTAAGTGTAAAAAATATTAGCTATTCAACGCTTTAAAAATCTATTCTATACTTGCTGTTACCTTCGGGTTCGCCCGAGTAAACACCCAACATCTACAACATAGTCTTAATTTAAATTTTTTGACGAATACCCGTGTAAAATTTAATGTCCCTAGACTTAGTTGTTAAGATTTTGGCATTTTACATGAATCCCGTGGGAATATCACGATAGAAAGAAGCCTATGTGTCATTCCAGACTTCCAGCTGTCTACATACCACCATCGAAATCCGTCTAGTCGTTTTAGCGCAAATGATTAACAAACACAAACACACGCACGCATATACTCACGAACTTTCGCATTTGTAATGTTAGTACGCTGCTCGACGCAGCGCTATATAAAGCTCGATAAAATTCCGATAAATATGACATGTACAGTCGAGGGCATAAATATCTATACGGCCATCGCGTCAAATATATGTAAACACCGACCTTATGATTAGTGGTATAGAGGTGAATAGATATTTTTGACGTCTTGGTAACGTATACAATATTTTTGAACTTGGCTGTACTTGCTCCTGTTATCTTGACATGGTGGAATGTTCACGATGCAAGTTATTTAAGTTATTTTGTTGTCTGCTGTTTCACGCATTCCTCTATATTAAGAGGGTATAATGGCTGAGAGAATTTTGAAAAATAGGTATTTTAATGAAATGTTGCTGTCTCGCCCGAACCCCTCCGTGTCAGTACAGCGAGAGCGGGACAACTGCACCTCAGACCGTTATTAGGCGCGTAAAATTGATCAAAACAGCATTTCATAGTCCCCTGTTTTCTTCTCGAAAACTGGGCCAATAAATTATTTTTTTTCATAAATAATTAGAGGACAGATTTAGCTATGCCCTTATGTTTTCCTTTTTTTGTTTATAGGAGGGATTCTTTTCTGATGAGTGTCTAAAAATGTTCAGTTTTTGAAAGCTCATATTTCTTATGTTAATTGAAATATGGAAAAAAACGAAACATGGGGCATAGCTGTGGTAGATACAGATTACACAGTAAAAAAAATTTGGCTCTAAAGCCTTTTTCCAGGGAGGAAACAGGGGACTACGTTTGTATGGAGAAATGGTGCGCATCGTACCCTCTTAATGCAATTGTGTTAAACAATGAATGTAAAGGATAAACTAAATCTATATATATAAAAGAAGAAACTGACTGACTGACTGACTGACTGACTGACATATCAACGCACAGTCCAAACCACTGGACCTAGAGACTTGAAATTTTGCACATAGATACCTTATACAATGTTGGCATCCACTAAGGAAGGATTTTTGGGAATTCCCGCGGGAAAGGGAAAAAACGGGATTTATATATTCGATTCCGAGTGACCCTATCTCAGTAACTATAATAACTAGACTCTTCAAATTTGATACACAAGTAGGTATAACATTATTTAATACATTAATTTCAGGATTTTTCAAAATTCCCACGGGATAAGGAAAAACCGGGATTTATATATTCAGTTCAACGGGATCCTATGAACTTTAATTACTAGACTCTTCAAATTTGGCATAGAAGTAGGTAATTATAATAGTAAAAAACAGGTTTAAGGATTTTCGGAAATTCCCACGATATAAGGAAAAAACGGGATTTTTCGTTTTACTGGTCGTAGAAAGCCGAAATTCGGCATGTAGGTTGCTTGGGGAGTGTAGATGAGCATTGAGAGAGGACTTTCCCAAATTCCCACGGGAACGGGAAAAAACGGGATTTGTCGTTTAACTGGTCGTAGAAAGCTGAAATTCGGCATGTAGGTCGTTTGGGGAGTGTAGAGGAGCATTGAGAGAGGACTTTCCAAAATTCCCACGGGAACGGGAAAAACGGGATTTTTCGTTTTACTGGTCATAGAAAGCTGAAATTTGGCCAGTGGGTTTCTTGGGGAGTGTAGAGCTGGATTGAGAGAGGACTTTCCAAAATTCCCACGGGAACGGGAAAAACAGGATTTTTCGTTTTACTGGTCGTAGAAAGCTGAAATTCGGCATGTAGGTTGCTTGGAGAGTGAAGAGAAGCATTGAGAGAGGACTTTCCCATATTCCAATGGGAACGGGAAAAAACGGGATTTTTCGTTTTACTGCTCGTAGAAAGCTGAAATTCGGCATGTAGGTTGTTTGGGGAGTGCAGAGGAGCATTGAGAGGGGACTTTCCAAAATTCCCACGGGAACGGGAAAAACGGGATTTTTTGTTTTACTGGTCATAGAAAGCTGAAATTTGGCAAGTGAGTTCCTTGGGGAGTGTAGGGGAGCATTAAGAAAACAATTCCCGAAATTCTTACGGGAACGAGAAAAAACGGGATTTTTCGTTTTACTGGTCGTAGAAAGCTGAAATTCGGCATGTAGGTTGTTTGGGGAGTGTTGAGCTGGATTGAGAGAGGACTTTCCAAAATTCCCACGGGAACGGGAAAAAACAGGATTTTTCGTTTTACTGGTCGTAGAAAGCTGAAATTCGGTATGTAGGTTGCTTGGAGAGTGTAGAGGAGCATTGAGACAGGACTTTCCCAAATTCCAACAGGAACGGGAAAAAACGGGGTTTTTCGTTTTACTGGTTATAGAAAGCTGAAATTCGGCATGTAGGTTGTCTGGGGAGTGTCGAGGAGCATTAAGAGAGGACTTTCCAAAATTCCCACGGGAACGGGAAAAACGGGCTTTTTCGTTTTACTGGTCATAGAAAGCTGAAATTTGGCAAGTGGGTTCCTTGGGGAGTGTAGGGGAGCATTAAGAAAACATTTCCCGAAATTCTTACGGGAACGGGAAAAAACGGGATTTTGCGTTTTTCTGGTTGTAGAAAGCTAAAATTTCAAAATTCATAAGTATTCATAAGTAGGCTGCAAAGGGCTTTTTAACCGACTTCTAAAAAAGGAGGAGGTTATGCATTCCACTTTATGATTTTTTTTTATGTAGGTATGTTCACCGATTTCTCGGTCAATTGTGGACCTGCTTGCTTGCTTGCCGGTATGCTTGCGTGCTTGATATCTTGGTTCTTTGGAATACTCATAGTTTACGCGAGCGAAGCCGCGGGCAAAAGCTAGTAAATAAATAAATGTTAAACTAGTCCGATCCACAGGTGACCATAAGGCTGGCTCTTTCCTTGGTCAACGTATTGGCGTTGCCATACAACGAGGAAACGCAGCCAGCATTATGGGCACCCTGCCCATTAGCAACTATTTGGGAGACATTTGTAAATACAGGTTTTTAGGATTAGATTAAGTTAGTTTAAGTTTTTTTTTTATCTTTTAAATATGTCTCTGTAAATTTGTATATTTTTTTTATACATATATTAGAAGATGTAAAGGTCCCCACGATACAGGCTAGACCTAGTGTGGAAACCACTGCTTGACCTACTTTGGAAGTAACCTCAATATGAAACATCTACTGTAATTATTGTAATTCTAATAAATATGTTTAACTTGCAGTTCACAAGTGGACGTATACATAATCGACGAGGCCACAGGAGGCCTAGAGCTTTCTCACACGATGGTGCTAAGTTCCAAAGACTTCCCTGGTGACCCTGGACCCGTCAAATGCATAAGGTCGGTTAAGTTTTCCTTTGACTTACCTCAAGTGAATTTTTATCCTATTCAGATTGAGCAAACTGGAATTACGTATGCCTAAAAAAATGATCGTCAATCAATCATCATACCATCACCATCCCAGCCTATATAAGTCCAACCGCAGGGCACAAGCCTCATCTCAGAATGAGAGTGCTTGGTTCGTAGTTTCCACGCGGGCCTTGTGCGGATTGGGAACTTTGATTTTTGATTTGAACACATCTTTGATTTTCTTTGCTGGTGTGTACAGGTTTCCTCACAATGTTTTCCTTCACCGTAAAGCTCATGGTTAATTTTCTGTTTGAGAGGCCATAGGTCACCTCTAGGCTACCACAGCTTGACAATGCAAGAATGTAAACGTTTGTGTGATATTAAAATTTCTTTTTCCAGGTGGACGGCAGACGGTCGAGCGGTGGCGGTGAGTTGGGAGAAGGGCGGAATCTCAGTGTGGAGCACATTCGGGGCGCTGCTCATGTGTTCCTTGGCGTGGGACTACGGGCTAAACCAGGATCTGGGCAAGCATAACCCGCTCGTCGTCTCAAGCATGGTGAGTCGCCATTTCTACTTTCATACTTTAGCGAAGTTTTTACAATTGGCTAAGTAAAATTTTTTGAAGAGGTGCTAATTATATTTTTTTTCGTCAGTCGGCGTTCTGGAGATCGAGAAACTGCAGCTGTTTTATTTTTATCACCTATTGTTTACTGGAAATATTTTTTTGAGTGTTTGAGATGACATTTGTGAGATTTATGGTTGTCAAGTCGTTCGTGCTCAGAACTTAGTAGAAACAGAAAAAAAAACCGAAGTGAATTGTTACTGCTGTCAATGTCAAATCGTGTGCGTTTCGTTTGCTTTGCGTTTTGGTGTGCTTAGTGTGATTTTTTGACTATTATTATCGACCTCCGCATAAAATCCGGACTTTCAATTTTACCGCATTTCTCCACGACCTATGCACAATAATTGGATCACGATTGAATACTTTCGATCACTATTTTGGAACTGCTTCTTGGACAACGCAAAGCAAACGAAACGCAAATGGTTAGATTTCATTTGACATTGACAGAAGCGACAGTTGAATTCGTTTTTTTTTCTATTTCTTCTTAGTACTGAGCACGAACCGCTTGTCAGCCATAAAATCTCACAAATGTCATCTCGAACACTTAAAAAAATATTTCCAATAAATAAAAGGAGATAAAAATAAAACAGCTGCAGTTTCTTGGTGTTGAAGTCGACCACTGTCGAAAAAAAATATAATTAGCATCTCTTCAAAAAACTTTACTTAGCCAATTATGTAAGGTAAACTACCTAGTTATTGCCCAAGCATTTTCTATCATTTGCGTTTGAATGTTTTGATTATGGAACAAAAAAATTTTAACTTGTTTTTATAAAAAAAAAACTGAAACGTTTGTTGCTGCAATCTATCTTGTCAATTTTGGTTTTTCTAATAGCGCTAGTAGAATGAAAAGTAGCCGCAGTAGAAAGTAATGAAAATTTAACTGACTTTGTAAACACACAGCACACCTTATACTATGAAGTTTGAAATTCAAACTTCGTATCGTGTCGTCCCGCTTTAGTAGGAAAGCGAGAGGGACGGTATAATATAATACGAACTTCTGATTTCGATTTTCTGAGTAGCCTGCTAGTATCTCGATTGAAATTATGCGGTACGCATTGGAATTGTCCCGGTTTTCGAATTAATTGTTTAGTCGGAATACTGTACAAGTTTGGATGTTGTGCAGAGAATTTTGGGCATTTTAATTATCTGTAACCGGCTTCAAAAAAGGAGGAGGTTCTGTGTACGATTGTATGTATTTTCTTTTGTCATCATCTAATGGATAAAAATCTCGTGTCACGGTGTTTGTTATAGAACTCCTCCGAAACGGCTTGATCGATTTTTATGAATTTTTCTCCGTATTCGGTAGGTCGTAGGATAATTTTCTTCGCAGACAGAGTCGCGGGCAACAGCTAGTAAAATATATGCGAGAGTCGTCTAGGCTTGATGACATTATGTCTCTTTTATCTTGTAAGCTATCTTGAGATTTTTCCACTACCCCATATATCGTTTATTTTGTTGTAATGTAATGTTTAATAAAAATTTATTATTTGTTTATTGTATGTTTGTCACCAGGAATGGGCTACAGAAGGCTATCAGCTATGGATGGTAAAGGTTGAAGCTGATGGCAACACTAATCTCATACAGTTGGATTTCATCAAAAGCCCACTCAGCGTTAATCCTTGTATGGTAATAAGGATGCTTTTATATTTTTCATAAACAAAAATATTGTAAGACCGATAAAGGCCGTAGTAGCCTACTGGTTTGACCAGATAGTAGATAGTATGTGATAGTGTGTGTATGTGTGTGTGTGTGTGTGTTAGTATGTGTGTATGTGTGTGTGTGTGATAGTGTGTGTGTAGTTTCTGCGCTATAGAGATGTCCTCAAACGCCACCTTACAGCTTGCGGTATACCTTGTGATCGTTGGGAGGAACTTGCGCTGCAAAGACCAGAGTGGCGCTCTACTGTTCGCAAAAGTGTCGAACGTTTTGAACGGATGCGTATGGAGGACCTGGATGCTAAGTGTCAAATGCGTAAGACACGACCAAGGCCCTCCTACACTTACACATACAACAGTTCCGGACAACTTCACTGCGCTTCGTGTGATCGAATTTTCCGGACCAAGTTCGGCTTCGCGAGCCACATTAGAGCTTTCCATAACCCGGACAAGGACAATTGACGGAGTCGCTGTCGCCGGATACGGCGAGGAGGACTACTACTACTACTACTACTACTAGATAGTATGTGCGAAATTATATCGATTTGGTGAAAGAAAATATCGTGTGAAAACCTCTACACAATTACACAATAGTTCAATAGTGTGTGTGAACCAAGTCATTTCACTCCGAAGACGTGAAAGTCCTGTCTCCAGCATTTGGATACAGTATGATAAAAAAATCGTGTACACGCAATGAGTTGAAAGTGAGAAATAAATGTGCTATTTCAATCGCATATTTGTTGCCCTCGCCTTTAGCTCGTGCAACAAATTTCTGTGAAATCTTTGTTTAAGCACCCACGCCGTGTAATCTATAACATGACCCTTGTCTACAGAGTAACCAAAGACACCTCTACCTTCAAGCTGACGACAAACTATACGTGAACTTAGAAGACAATCTAACCAAGCGCACAAAGATCTCAATGATAGATTCTTCAGCTGACACCTATCAAGCTGAGAATGGGCTCGGCGACCAGCCTAACTTGGAATACGACAGCAGTGCAAAATACAGAGAGTTCGTTGACGACAACGAGTGCAGGAAACAGTGGATAGTGCTGCCGCTGCCCGCTACTTACATAGCTACCAATTGGCCTCTTAGGGTAAGTGTTTTCAGTGTTTTGGTTTGATTATGATATGATTGTTTGATTTTCATTCTGTCCAAGCGAAGCGGTACAGTAAGATTATTTCCACTTTGTCACTCAGGATGTCTCAGTTTTAACCGTAAGAACCGTATCATAGGGTACTTATATAAAATACTAGAATTTAATCACATAAAATGTCCAAACCAATTAATGTAATTAATAACAAAACCTCAGCCTAAGTATTGCACTTCCGATCTCTCTCGGTGTATGTCGAGAATTGCCGAGTGCCAAAGTGGAAATAATCGTACTGTACAAGCGGTACGGATTGCTGTAAAATTTCGTTCATCTTTTTAATAATTTGTAATATTTAATAATATTTTGCATGCTAATTTTAGCTGAGAGTGCAGAGCGATAACTTATGTATCAATCTTAGATTATGTTATGTATGACCCTTGTTTAAGTTAAGATGTAGATTACACACTTAAGGCAAATAAACATTTAAATTCATTTCAAGGCCTTTAGTGTTTAGGTTTTACAAAAACATTATTCCGAGTTAAACTATTAATTTAATTTGGCCATTATACAACTGTAGTAATACACCTGTCACCTAGGCCATCATTATTTATTAGGTTAATCAATTTGGTAGGCCCCCAAGTAGTATTAGCCCTGGGCCCCACAAACTCACGGTCCTCCCCTAATGATGACGTCACATTTCAGTACAGCGCGATAGACGAGAGCGGCGTGAATGTGTGCGTGGCGGGACGTGCGGGACTAGCACACTACAGCTGCACGTCGCGCCGATGGAAACTGTTCGGGAATGAAACGCAGGAGAAGGACTTCGTGGTCACTGGCGGCATGCTGTGGTGGCGCGACTATATCGTCATAGGTGAGAGTACAGAACTAGAAATGGACACAAAAGTTATATGAAATAAAGTCGGTTTAAGGACGATAGTTTAACGTGACAACGTCATGACAAAATATTCAAAAAACAAAAATGAAATCAGGCGGTCACACATCCAAGTACTGACCGCTCTCGACGTTGCTTAACCTCGGTGATCGGACGAGAACCGGTGATTTGTCAAATATCTTGAAAACGGTGCATCCTACGGCAAAATCAATGAAATTTTCATTCCCCTTTAATACCCCGCACCCCCCCCCTCAACCCCCTCGCCACCGGCAAACCCCCCGCACCACCCGCGCCCCGCACCCCCCGTAATGAAAATTACCCGAGCGCTACGCTAGTACTAAGATTGTACATGCTGGCGTTCGCTGCTCCCGTGTACATACTGGCGTTCGCTGCTCTCTTATACATACTGGCCTTCACTGCTCTGTAGGTACATGTACGGGACATGTAGGTACATGACGTTATATTGCGTCATCCTTTTTCGTGTATGCAGCCGGCGTTCATCGATTTATTAAACGTTGTCACGTCAAAAATGAGACATTTTTTTATCATCACAATCAATAGCCCTCTTGATTCTAAGTAAGAAAATTCCAAAATTTCCTGATTGAAAATAAAAGTAAATTGCGCATTTAAAATGCCCATCCAGCAGTGGATAATTACGTGTTGATGATAATAACAGTTATTTATCTCGCAGGCTGCTACAGCATCCTCGACGGGCACGACGAGATCCGGTTCTACCCGCGCGACTCGAAGCTGGACAACCGCTTCGCGAAGATAGTGCGCGTGCACTCGCAGGTGTTCGTGCTGGACGCGCTGGACGACCAGCTGGTCGTGTTCGGGGCGGACGCGCTCGTCACCATCTACGAGCTGGAGTGCCTCGACAACGGTGAGGTCTTGATGAAGATAGTGCGCGTGCACTCGTAGGTGTTCGTGCTGGATGCGCTGGATGACTTAATTCAAACTAAATTCTAATTTAACAGTGTTAAAAAAAATCGGGTTTTCATAAATTGTCTACAAAAATGGTCGGGTGAGCAAATTAATTGTTTCAGTTCATTACAAAAATGGTTTCGAAAACTCTCCCGCCCCTCTAATTGTGTGTCATAATTTATAGATAGCGCCTAACGTGAGTTTTGTTTCTAGCTGGCAACATCGAGATGCGTTGCGTACAAGCGGTGGACGTGTCGGCGCTGTCGCACCCGGCGTGCGTGGTGTCTGCGTCGCTGTGCCGCCTGCAGGACTGGCAGCACCGGCAGCCGGCCGTGCCGCAGCCCGACTCGCTGGTAATGTCGCATGCCACGCTGCCACATCGAGATGCGTCGCGTGCAAGCCGTGGACGGACGTGTATTGGCTGGAATGATGATTATGATGAGCTGTTAACTATATGGTGGTATAGCGACCCCTAGTTCCGTCTAGTCATCAATAACAAAAACAGCTACATAAATCTCAACATAGAAGTTTGTCAACTCGGGTGCATAAATACAAAATCCAACTTTCTTCGTTCGGACTGCAGTCCCAAGGAATAACATCTGCCTGGAGAGAGACCCTCTGTTGTGGCTTATAGCGATAATACAGACTTAATTTATTTATTTTCTTTCTTTTTTTTATTTATGTAACATCTCATCTATTACAAACACATCTGCTTTTAGGTGCTGAATGCCAGCGGCCGACTCATGATGGTGCAAAGAGAAGAATACGATGTCGACGAAGACAATAATCCTGTAAGTGCCTTTTAATTGAAGTTAATTTGTTACCGAGATACGATGGAATATTCGCCATAATTCGTATTTTGAACGAAACTAAGTCACTAAACTTGCGGTCCGTAAATTTCCATTTTAAACCGGGTGCGGTGAATATATGACACATGATTACATATGCGAACGAATTAACAGGTCTTGCATTATTGTCGTACAAGTAGACAATTACAGGGTTCGAGTAGACATTAACCACTATTTTACACCTTATCGAAAAAATCTTGTATTACAAGAGAGCAATAAGAGCACTAAGGCAACTATTTTTCTTCAACTTCCAAGTACTAAGAATGTAGTATTGTTATCTTTGTAAATTCGCTGATGATTTTTCTAAAGAAGTACCAATTTATTTCACCCAACACCCATTGTTCTCTACGCATCCAAGGTGCTACATAACAGCAATTAGTTACTGCTTTATTATACGTTTGCTACTCGGTTAATAACTTTCAACGCCTATGTTCAATCCGTAATAGACGAATTTATAAGTAGAAGTTATTCAGTCGCAATCACGCACTATCACGGCCTACACCAAACACGTTTCTTATTTCCACATCCGTATTTTTTTGTACGGGTTTAATACTATATTAAATATTAGAAACACTGTTTTATTTATTGTGCTTCTTAATTATGTAGTTTATTTTACAATACGTTTATTTTCAAGAATTCATGTACATACGTATTATATTATTAAGCACTGTATTGTAGCTGTCCCTACTTCGGATTTTTAAAGTCACTCTTTGGGAGGGATGAATTCACCTATGCACCTGTATTTTTCTTTATTTTTGAACAAAAAAGGGTCGACATACATAAATACTATATTTAGTTAACAACCAATGCATTCGTTATAGTCACGAACAACAACAGGTTTTCTGCAGAAACTGAAACCAGTATGCTTACGTGGTTGTAACTCTATTATCCTCCATTAGGTTGACGCGGTCGAGTAATTTAGGAACAAAGTGTTACAATTAATTTCAATTTTAAATTAGATTTCCGCATTTGCCACAGTAATCTAAATTCAACAGTGATTGTGACAGTTTGTTGTAACTCCATGACTGTTCGTTAAACAAAAACAATCATGTGTGAATGCTTTTATGTATATGTATAGGAAGGAGTCAAAGAAAAGTTCGCATATAATAATTTACGTTTATTCACAGACATGGAATACATATTCGTTCAGGTACACTTCGTTGCTTTGGATATAACATAACTTAACTTCTATCAAGACCTATGTATATTTTTACACACGATGTATACAAAAATACACAAGCGCCGTGAGTAACTATGGTTACCTATACACGGAGAAGCTATGGATAATATGTAGCACTGATCAGTGCTTGGTTCTGATGGTCAGCTTATGGCCATCCAGAGAGATGGGACCGGCGGTCCATCGGCGGACGATGTTGCCTTTGTGGCCGTAGGTGGCACCGGAGAGGTGTACCCAGGGGGAAGGCGCGGGGGGCAGGATCGGGTACACGTCGTACGGAGCGATGATCGGTGCGGTGTCAATCACGGGGGTGATAATCGGGCTGTGGACGATCGGCTCATGGTCTATGGCTGCGATGGGTGCGATAGGGAGGATCGGTGTAATCGGGGCGTGCGCGATCGGAGCTTGTACGATCGGAGCATGCGCTATCGGGGCAACAACAGGCGCGGCGATCGGCAATCCAACCGAATGCACGTTAGGGCCGGTCCTCTTTACAACGGCGTTGAATCCATGCACCGAATCGGCAGTGTACTCTACGAGGCGCACGTTGCCGTCGGGTTCGACTAGCGAATACGCGCCACGGACGACGTCGCCGTCCCTCGTCTCCCACTGTGCCTTGTTGTCGCCAGTCGACGGGTCGTTCACGGCGTAGTTGAAACCGTAGCTTGGGTTTGGCTGCAGGATTAAACAGCATGGTCAGTGTATACGGTCGGCCAGGCATGCTCCGCTTGCTTGGAAAAAAATTCAATGTTCTACTTACTATTTTTTCGACAGTGGCGTATGGTAAGTAGGATAGCGTCGCCGGTGGGTTTGCCGCTGCAATAGCAGCGAATGCCAAAAGGCAGGTTGCCTGCAAAAATAATATAAACCATAAGATCAATATGCCTGACACGTGGTTTGTAACACTGATTATGGTACATGAAGTCGCTTATAATTATCCCAAGGACCACAAAAATATTTAGTACTAAGACTCCCAAAGATCAGAGTTACTCTTGAACTCTAGCATAAGTGCCGTTTTCATGCTTAGCGCTTAGTGAATCTCTTTTTTTCAACTGACAGAGTCAACCAACAAACGACCCACTGAGCGCCAAAGCGAGTTACAAGTACTCTTAAAAAAACGTCCTGGTTCAGTCAGATTAAAGCTTCAAAGCTTATGGAGTCAGCTTTAACCTACTGTCGTAATTCAGCTCTTGACACTTTTGAGAGTTGAAAAGGCTTAAAATTACGGGATAGCTCTCAAACTTTCCGTAATGTCTTAGGATATAATATTTACCGTGATGTATGTGTTCATGTTGCTGACAAGGTTTTCCAGTGAGCGAACGAAGTGCACTGATGCCTTTGTCACTTCACGCCTGCATTATATACTACACTAATTATTCGACCCAGCCGCGCTCCGGTTTTGTCAAACATCTTGCCACGGATGATTTGACTCGGTCATTTTTTAACTTGCAAATTTTGTTCCCTGCACTTAATTTGTACGTAACGTAATTATACAAATGAGCATTCACATTGTAAGCCAAATTGGTATTTATTGGCATAATTTATTTTCAACGAAGATTCGTGTTATCGCTTCTATTAAATTGTATTTAATTAAATTACCTATACCTACAGATAACCTTATATAAAAAAATAGACTGATTTAGGTTTCAGGTTTTTTTATTTGCATAATTTTCACTGACTCCTTAGCCTTACCTTGCTGTTTGCGTAGTTTTTTTTAATTGTAAATAAGAGGGAGGAAAACGAGCAAGCGGGTCATCTGATGGAAAATTATCACCACCGCCCATAAATATCAACAACTCAAAGAGAGTCGCCAATCTGTTGCCGGCCTTTAAAGTAAGTATAAACCCTTTTTCTTGAAAGCCCCGATAGTTAAGATAAAATGTATAGTGGTCATGGAATATCTCTTTTTCTCTCAAAGTTTGACTAAGTACCTATATAATCATTCAGCCAACTACTACTTAGAGGCGTTTAACAAGGTCGGAATTCTAGTATTGGGTTCTGTGTTTTCACCAATTATTAATAACAGAAAACCATCACACTTCATATCATTTTAGCGTAAGCCCAGCGTAGTAAAAAGCGGGGCTATCCGCCGGTAGTGCCATCCTATGGTTGAAGCGGACTATCAGGCACTACACAGACCGGAGGTCACCCGTGTTCGCGTGACTCTTAGATGTACCTACTCAAGGGCTTTGGCCAGAGGCCGTATTGTATAACGCTTCTGACACTTGCCTTCGCTTTCACCATCTCTTTCTGTCATCATTTTATACCGTTCGACAGAAAGAAATAGTGATTGCGAAGGCAAGCTTCAGAAACGTTAGACAATAAGCCTGCTGGTGTGCTACGACTTATGGTAGAAGGAACTCAAAGACGTTAATGTTCCGTAGAATCAAGAAACATTTCAAATTCTAGTACCACATTCAGGTTAATGTCGTAAAATGGGCAGGCTCATCTGTTGCTCGGTGTGCGGGGTGATGCAGGAGGGTTGGACCTCGCCCAAGCTGCTCAAACTATACGTCAATGCACTGATAGAAGAGCTCTGCGGCATCTGCGTAGGCAGCCGTGTCTATGGAGTCAGCGTAAATAACATAAGCTCTGTCTGTCTATTGGTTGAGCTCATCAGTATTTGTGAGAGGTACGCTACGGGTCATGGCCTCGTGAACAATGTTATGCTCTTTGGGGTTGGAAACAAATGTCAATTGACTTTTTACACCTGATAAGCTCAATGGTGTCCCACTTAAAATAGTACACGAATTTAAATACCTAGGGCATTTAGTGACAGCTGACCTTAGAGACGACAGAGGGGTTTCACTCCGCAGTTTAGGTATGTTCGGCCGGCGCTCCTCCCGGGAGGAGTATGGCAGTAGGTTGTCGCACGCTAGCCGCGTCGCGCGTAATTAAGCATCTTTTTTTTCTGTGATTTTTGCAACAAACAATGACTTCTAAACGATATTATAAATATCTTACTTACATACTAAAGGTAGTTTACTGAATTAATACACACTGTAATCTTTCTTGATTTATATACCTACCAAATATGGGCGAGTGGGAACCCTGTGCCCTTGGTTTCGGATCAGCGGTGCCCAACGGAATATGAACGCTCGTATCACACGGTAAGTTTTAATTTCGCGTGCACGCAGTAGGACTAGGAAAGTTTTTATACCTAAAGTTGACCTTTGTTCGAGAGTGATCCTTCTGCACGTTAGTACTATTACTTATTCTGTGGAGACGATGCTGATATTGAGCGAGAGTTTAGGGCAATGGTTGTGAGAGCGAATATGATAGCCTGCAGGTTAGCTCACTGTTCTATAGAAGTGAATCACGCTAGGTATTCAGAGTTTTGTGCAAAACTCTATACAAGCAGCCTGTGAGTGAACTATACGCAGAAGCAGTACAGCGCGTTCAGTATAACAATTTTTTAAGGGTTCTGGGGGAGCTGTAGCGATGGGGTAGCGTGTCAGAGATGTTTACCGAAGCACGGGTAGACTATTTATTTCTAAACCACGAGGTGCAATGCATGTCCCTAGCGCGCAGAGCCTATACCAGCGCCAATAGCATCCTAATGATGAATATCCAAGCGTTTTGAACGCTCGGTTATACATCATTACCATCTCACGATTAGGTATTACCACAACGGAAGGAAAAGTCCCGAGATCTTTGGCCCAACTATATTTTGAGTACTGCTTTTAATTTTCATATAAAGTTAACCCAAACTCGATTGCTCATACATATATCAGAAACTACTGCTTAGGTACTTCTTATGCGGTTTTCGTAATTAGAATTTTCGCTTTTAGTGTATAAAATGGCGAAATGTATAACAATTTCACAATTTTATGATAAACGGTAACTTTTTAATTTAAATGTCCACGGGCGACAGAACTATTATCTCATGGTAATTTCGATAAATATCTTCTTTAGTGTATCTCTTTGATTCTCAAGGAAAATTTAGCGTCGGATTTATGGGAGGGTATCCTAAGCTACAGCCCCGTCTAAATTTAAAGTTTATATTTAGGTCGGCAACTTTGGCATTTTTTTCTTTTCAAGCAGGTCTTTTCGCTTTGAGGGCCTCCACTCCTTTGCCCCAAGGGCAGCAGACCTCTAAATCCGGCCCTAGGAACAAGACTGCTAAGATAGGGCTCCAATGATTTAGCCAATCACGTTCCTCTTTTATCATCACCATCATAATCATTCCAGCCTATCTACATCCCACTGCAGGGCACCGGTCTCCTTTCAAAATGAGAGGGCTTGGGCCGTAGTTCACATCCGGGCCAGTGCGGATTGGGAACTTACAATACAACAATACAATGACTTGATTTTTTTCTTAGGTGTACTCTTTTAATATGTATAGGTAAATCACGCCGAAGACGAGGGGGAGGATGTAGTGAATGCGTTAACGGGCGTTAGGTAACTATAGGTAGGGAATTATAGGTGTAGTTAATTTCAGGGCCCAATTGCATAACAAAGTACAACTTATATTACAAGCGGAACTCCCTTTGTAGTTAATATAACTAAAGTGAGAGTTCCGCTTGTAATATTAGTTGTACTTTGTTATACAATTGGGCCCAGACCGTAAAACAACTTGGCAGTAAAATATTTTTTTATGTCCCTTTATTTACACATTGCATTGGTAAAAAACATACAATATCGAGTATTTCCCGTTTCAATTGTTAATTAGACTAGATTCATCCATTCGCAGACATTAGGTACCGTAGCGTTTAAGCTTATCAATTTACCCCAACCTTCCTTGTTTTTAATTAAATAAGTCTTATAATAGCGTTCTAATGTTTCTTTTTCAAAACAAGCTTCCTGCCGGCCAGGGAGATCGGTCCCGTTGTCCACTTGACGAGTTTACCATTTACTAATTTCTTGCTGTAGATTTTTGCGTAAGGCCCTCGGCTAAGCGGCCATAGGGGTCCGTTCAGTGGCACCCAGCCGCCGTACGAATGCGTCAACGGGTCCCACGGCAAGCTCCATTGTCCCAGCGATGCGACTTTAGGTACATTGATGGCAAGCGGGGCCGGGCCAAAGCCGTAATTAACTGGAGGGAGTAAAGGTAGCGGCTGGATAGGAATCAAAGGTAACGCCGCTGTTGGTCCCAGTGGTATTTTGGCTAGCGGTGCTATCACTTTATGTCGCGATGGGGCCGGGTGGACGTTCGGTCCTAGTCGTTTGACGACGGCGCTGAAGCCAGTGAGATCGTCAGCCTTGTAGTCGACGACGCGAAGACTCCCGTCAGGTTCGACGAGGGAGTACGAGCCTTTGACTAAGTTGCCGTCTCTCGCTTCCCACTGCGCCTTGTTGTCCTTCGTGACGATGTCGTTCACTGAATAGTCGAAGGCGTACCGTGGATGGTTATCCTGGCAACACAATTTATTATTATGCGTTTCGTTTCACGTAACTCTACTTAAGCTTTGTTGCTGTATTAATACTTACCACGATGCCGATTATAGGAGCTGCTGGAACGGCACCGCTTGAAACTGTGGCTGCTAGTAGCGCCAGAGTTAATGCAGTCTGAAAAATTATCAAAATGTAATAAACAACTTGTGACACATACTCTCACTTAGCAGGTGTTCGCTACATCAATTATATTTTTTACTAAATAATAATCATCATCATCTCGGCCTATATCCGTTCCACTGCAGGGCACAAGCCTGCTCTCAGAACGACTGCACTTGGACCGTAGTTCCCACGCAAGCCCAGTGCGGATTGGGAACTTCACACACACCATCTTTGCAGATGTGTGCAGGTTTCCTCGCAATGTTTTCCTTCACCGCTCAAGTCAAATTTCAAATGTTATTTCACACATACATTCCGAAAAACTCCGAGCTTGAGAGGCTATAGGTCAAATCACTAAGCTACCACGGCATTATAATAATACTATAGTCATAACTAGGTAAACATATTATCACGAAAGAAAGTGATTTACCCTAATAACCCTCGTCATGTTCGCTTCGTCTGTTAGCTGACCAAATGCAATGTTAATTTTCTAAAATACACTTTCCTTTTATACGGGCTTGCACGGTAGGAGTACCCTAAAAAAAACTGGCGTGACCTGTCTTACTGCTCTGGCTGGAATTTCGGCTAGTGTAATGCGAATGCGACTATGGCGTGCAAGCTTGACGGCAATTAGTAACGTTTTGTATGAATAAATCGTGAGTTACACTTTCAGTGTTTGTTTTGTAGGGTCAACGTCATAAATAAGCGATCATTTTTGTACCTCGTCATTGTAACTTCATGTTTGAAAAGCCATACGAAATTATGTAACGAATGAAAACGACAAGGTACAAAAGTGATCACTTATTACGCTGACGTAAAAGTCAGTACGTGTGGTGCCGGTTTGGGCGCAGGTACCTAGCTAAAGCCTAAGCGGAAGGACCGTTCAGGGTTTATTATTAGTTTTCCTTCTTTTTAGAGACTAGATGTCTGCCTAAGGCAGTCTAAATGAGATTACAGGGGCTGCCTCCCCCCACTCACCAAGTTTTACCCACGAGCCGACGTGAGGTAGGGCGTGACTGTTGCGATGTTTTGTAACTATAAAAAGCCACTATATGAGAGATTGTGGAGTATTAACGATTTTAACAACAGTTTGCTGCCTTCGTAAGGAAGACCGGCTAGCAAACAGCGACGCTAATTCTCCACTTCGACTCGCTACGAGCCGCCCTACTGCGACTCCTAAGAGAGAAAGAGAGAGAGCCGGGTATTAGGCAATGGATGGATAGACATTCGTATTTTTCATACGTAATATTTGCTCTGACCGGGGATTGAACTCCGGACCTCAAGCTTCGTAGTCAGGTTCGCTAACCACTGGACTATCCGGTCGTCGAGTTGAGTACACTCGATAAGTTTAAATACTGGCTGATAACTATATTTATGTAACATAAAAACTGCTAGCTAATACATACATGTATGACGTTAATGATAATGATGTATGTAATTGTTACATCGGTATTAAATTAACACACGTGCAATAGAGAATTGAAGTAATTAGGTATAAAAACACAATACACGATCGATCTGTGTTCAATAGGGATGATGACACCTCCAACCAACTGACGTACTTTTTATACTGTCGTAACACGATTCTCCCATAAACTTTGTATGACAATTGCTAGTTATGACGTCACTTCTATGCAAACTCAATGGACGTAAAATGTAGGAGCTGACCTAGTCTGTTAGACACTTTGCCTCTTAGATAATTTAAGACAGGATGAGCCTTCGCACCTTTTTTCCCTCTGCCATGCTATATGTACATTTGAACGTCATCGTTTATAAAACCAAAGTTGGCAGGGACAGGTTGTCATTTTTGAATGTCCGTACTGGTGAACAGATCTCGTAGATAATTATTATTGAAATATTTTACTATTCTATTATTGGTACTATGTTACTAACAAATGGAGAAATCTATGGAGAAATCCGAAGGAAATGAATGAATGAATCATAAATATTCCCATTGTCGTTTTGAACTGTGCAATGTGCTGTCACATTTACTGTCATGCATGATATAAGTAATGTAACACGCACATTAATATTTAACGTACTCAATTTTTAACTTTCTCAGTAACAAGGCAAGACATCCATAAAAAAAAATGTTTTTGAGTGAATTTTATGTATGTTTGCCACGGATAACATTGACAATAAATTTCAGGTGTTGCTTTGCAGAGGTCTGTCCTTAATCATAAATATAACTTTGGGCTTTTATATAGCGAAAGGAGCTTCGTAACTTGGCAGTAGTCTTAAAGGTTTACTTAAAGCGGGCCTTCAACTTACACTGATGCACTTCGATTGTAGTAGAAAAATAAAACAGCAATGATATGTATTTATACCACACAGTGGCGCATGCTATATTCGTATTTATTTGACATTTCATTTCCTTAATTAAAAATATAATAAATTAATAAATATCTACAGTAATAGCTTGATTTTAATTACACGTCTAAGTCATTGGATTATCATAGCGGGATTTGGTTAATTTTTAATGAAGACATGGCAGCAGCGATCGGTATTGAATATTTTCTCACGTATTATTAATTTCCGAAATCAATGCTTGTATTCGAGAGAATAGTCTAATGGACCTTGCCACGCGGGTAAATTGAATCCTGATTCTACTAGTTCGTAGCCAGGAGCGACAGGCAGCGGTCCAACCTGTTCTTTAATTGAGCCGTAACCTCTCAGATCAAAAGGCCTTAGTGGCCCAATTTGTTCCTTGATTAAATTTCCAAAGGGAGCAATAGGTTCTTTATTTATAACTTCCCAATTTACAGGACCTAGGTTTATTGGCAGGGGCGCTTCTTTGTAAATCGGCAGAGGTGCCTTATAAATAGGTAAAGGTGCTTTATATGCAGGTAAGGGAGCCTTGTAAATAGGTAAGGGAGCCTGATATAAAGGTAAAGGCGCTTGATATATAGGTAAAGGTGCCTTGTAATTTGGCAGGGGTCCTAAAGGTTTATTATAAATTGGGCCTGCCTTGTATATAGGTTCCGACAATATAGCTGGTTTGATGATTGGCGGGGGGAGAATCGGTACCGGGGCCGAGGGGATAACGGTCTTGACTATTGGCTGTGGTTCTTTGACAAGCGATTGAGTTGAGACGGCGCCGTAAGCCGGTCCTGAGATGAGAGGAGCGTCGGCGAGGTGCCCTAACTGCGCCACCGGGCCTATAGAGATCGCTGAAAAACCGGGGCCGTGACCGATGACTGGAATCGGCGCTTTGTAAATGGGTGCCGCATGAACCGTGGTCGGATGGACGTTTGGTCCCAAACGCTTCACCACCGCGTTGAATCCTGACTTGTCGTCAGCCCAATACTCGACGACGCGTAAGCTGCCGTCAGGTTCAACCAGGGAATATGCTCCTGAAATTTTAACAACATTAGCGTACAATATACCAAGTATGTTTCTGCTACGTTTACGGATTTACCTTTAACAACGTCTCCGTCCCGCTTTTCCCATTGCGCTTTGTTGTCACCTGTGTGAGGATCTTTTACCGCATATTCGAATGCATAACGAGGATACGCCTTAAAAAAATAAAAAAATAAAATTTTATTTTATGGTACCTATTATGCGATGTATTATTGGTTTTTCAAAACTTACATAGTAATCCAAAGACGCGTGCCCCGGTGCGTACACTAAACCTCCTGGGACTCCTAAGCCTCCTAGGCCTCCTAGCCCCATAGGCCCATCAGCATTCGCTGACGCCAATAGGCACGCGATCTGTGAAATTGATTTCAATTTAAATCGTCACTTCTTTCCACTGTCAATAAACGAAACGCACTACAGAATATTCATCACTAACCGCCACGTAGATATTCATTATCACAGAGATGCTCTTGACAGGTCCGTGTCAAAAGCGTACTGGTACGAAAAGAGCAATCTGAGCAATTTATAGTGATTGCTGCGAGACCTTCGTGTTGTGCGTCCGGATACGGGGTGTTAGCGCGCTGCTGCTTCAACAACAATCGGCAAGGGTTGCATCAGGCTTCCTCATTTTCATACAACCTTCGACTAGTGAAACGTGTGAATATAGAGTAGTCGGGCTGCAGGATGCAGGCGTTATTTGCAACGAATGAGTGTCGATTAGAAAATAACTCTTATCCGTATACTTAACTCTTGTTTACGGCGAAGTGGTACTTAAGTATCCTTAACTTTACATGTTTCCATTAATAATGATAGTAATAAAACGAGACTGTACCACGGTGCGTGTCGGTCTTGTTGCAATGCAAGCGGTCTAATAATGTGACGTTTCGCTCCAATTGCGCTGTACTCGAACCCTGCAAGTGCGCGCCGCAGGCATCCATGTACTAAAGAAGCCTCGAGCACGCGACGTATGTACCCACATACCTTGTTCATAATTATAATCGCCACGTATTCGTCCATGCATTACGTGGGCTTGTTACACAATGTTCCTCAAACGTTTAATAATATCGATAACGTGCTCTTGACTTTCACGCGAAGAGCTTCACATAACGTATTCATTTGTATTAATTAAACTTGGCAGCTAAGCTTGGTAAAGGAACCTCGGATCTAGTTTTTGGAAAATGTATGCGTGATGCAAGATTTAACATATTTATCTAATATATAAATATCTCGTGTCACGGTGTTTGTTATCGAACTCGTCCGAAACGGCTTGACCAATTTCACTGCATTCGGTAGGTCTGAGAATAGGTCGTAGGCTATTTTTTATACCCCCATTCTCCGCGGACGGAGTCGCGGGCAACAGCTAGTGTTAATACAATATAGTCTCGTGAAGCTGCATTCTCTGCTTTCCTTGACACAATAATAAATAACCAGCTGTTGCCCGCGACTCTGTCTGCGAAGAATCGATGAGGCTTATCGCTATCCCGTGGGAACTATCCAATTTTCCGGGATAAAAAGTATCCTAAGTCCTTCCCAGAGTGTCAAACTATCTCCATACCAAATTTCATCCAAATCGATTCAGCGGTTTAAGCGTGAAGAGGTATCAGACAGACATACACTTTCTCGATTTCTCTGGGATTCGCTCATCGTATCATGATTTGATAAAAATAAGACCTAACTGGAAGTATTCCCTTTCCGACAGAAAAATTAATACCTGTAAAAAGTAATGTTTACTAAAAAATACTTTAAGGGGCTGTTTCACCACTTTTCTTAAAGTTCGGATTAGCTTAATCATAACCTTATTTGACAGATGGAATTAAAATTTCTGTTTCACCAGTCTCGATTAGCGCTAAGTGACGGACAAACTGTTTCTTAATTTGACCATCAGATCAGGAGGCATTTAGCATTTTTATCCGTCACATAAAGTTAGTTTATTTTTTTGTGGCCATGGTTGGAGAGCCCTTCAGCCGGTTTCAGAAAAATAAATCAAAGTATTTTTTATTTTTTAAAGAAAGAGGTCATGCTAAATTACATAAAATAATTTAAATATCAAGATTTGAATAAAAAAATGTAGGTACACTTTTAGTATGTAAAAATAAATCCAAAATTTCGTAATATTTTTTAATAACAAACTTTTTTTCAGTGGCTCAATCGTTTGTTCTACCTGAACTTGTATGTCGCCATCAAAAAAAAGTTTATCTGTCAAATGGTTTGGTGCCACTTTTCGATTCGTTTTACGTGATTTTATTTTTCTTTGTTATTGTTAACAAAGTATCGTAAATAAATACCGTTTTTGGATCAATTATAATGTTACATATTTGTTTATGCAAAAAAATAGATGTATTCAAAAATTTATAGTTAACCATTTCTTTTACTTTAATAATGAGTGACTCTTTGAACGAAAGTGTGCGAACAGGAACGCGTGGTCGTGAAATGCGACGTTGCCATTCCGACTTTTTGTTAAACCCACGATTAGTTAAGTGGTACTTAGTTTGCACAGGACCGGAGTGGTGAAACTGAAAAAACACTAGCTGACAGATTTGTCCAGTACTTAGTTTATTCATTGGTTACGTAACCAGTAGTTTGACAATAAGGTGGTGAAACACCCCCTAATTGTTACATTTCTCGTATTCGAATATACTCAATCTACGTGGTTCCAAAAACATGTCGCACTATAATACCGGCATTCGGAGGCATACGATAGTCTTTACGAATAAAATCACATTCAGGTAATTAACGTTATTATCATTAATTGACATGAATATCCGTACATAATTATCGCTTGTAACCTCCTGAGCTCTGACGTTTTTTAACAGATGAAGTACTTAAGACCTAGACGAGAGGCAATAGTTTTATTATTTTGGAAACTATTTCAACATAAGTGCTTAAGATTCATTTGTACTTTATAAGTACATCCGGCAGTTATACTTACTGTTAATTAGTTCTTTATAAAATACGCTAGGGCTCACGAGGATATTATTATTATAATTATCACTGATTTATTGGATAATTATCACTGATTTATAGCATTATTATCTTGATAATTATATTTTGCAACCCTGCTCAAACCTATCTAAATGTTTTCGTTAACAGGCGTACAGCTGCCTGCCAGCGACAGTGCTAGCGTCCTGCGTCGAGAGCGTCTGGTCGTGCGGCGGCGGCAACAAGGCACAGACCCAACTCTCTCGCGCTCTCTGGCTGTGGTGTGGCTCACTCGGCGCTCGCGTGTGGCTGCCCCTGCTGCCGAGGGACGCCACACGACATCCTGACTCGTCGCGGCACACGTTCATGGCCAAACGGATCATGCTGCCGTTCCATTTGAACATATATCCGCTAAGTAAGTATATTAACGATATATGTATATTAACGGTATATGTCCCGTGATATTTATTTTTATTTATTTATTTAAATAAAATAAATAAATGAATAAATATTAGGGGACAATCTTACACGAATCGACCTAGTCCCAAACTAAGCAAAGCTTGTACTATGGGTACTAGACGACGATAAACATACTTGAATAGATAAATAAATACTTAAATACATAGAAAACATCCATAACTCAGGTACAAATATTCGTGCTCATCACACAAATAAATGCCCTTACCGGGATTCGAACCCAGGACCTCTTGCTTCGTAGCCAGTGTCACTACCAACTAGGCTAAAGCGGTCGTTAATTTAAAAGAAAGATTTGCCATTTAACACATTCGGCTTCGGCAACGTTCTGCTAAACCCTTGCGCTATGCCAGCCGAAGTGATCGTAGTCACGAATGAAAATTCTGTTGACACGCATGCGTGTCACTGGCATTGGAGTAAGATTTTTTGATCACAGACGTTGTGTCACTGGCACTGTGCGTGTTAAATTCGGCAAGATTAACAATAATAACAATGACAGAGCCAGATTTCTGAACTAACTAACAATGAAAACGTTTGTATGGAGAATTTGCTTTGACATTGATCTAGAGGGTGAAGTGATATGTAACTGAACCATGAATTATTGACATTCAATAAATAAATAAATATCACAGGACAATTCACACCAATTGACCTAGTCCCAAAGTAAGCTAAGCATAGCTTGTGTTATGGGTACTAGGTAACGTATAAACATACTTATATAGATAGATACATACTTAAATACATATTAAACACCCAAGACCCGAGAACAAACATTCGTATTATTCATATAAACATCTTCCCCGACGCGGGAATCGAACCCGGGACCTCAAGCTTCGTAGGCAGGTTCTCTACCTACTAGGCCATCTGGTCGTCTAAATAAGAAATTAAAATTTAATCAATGGTCCCCCTTCAATCCTAAGATAATTGGCTAAGTAAAGTTTTTTGAAGAGATGCTAATTATATTTTTTTTCGACAGTGGTCGACTTCAATACCAAGAAACTGCAGCTGTTTTATTTTTATCTGCTTTTATTTATTTGAAATATTTTTTTAAGTGTTCGAGATGACATTTGTGAGATTTTATGGCTGACAAGCGGTTCGTGCTCAGTACTAAGAAGAAATAGAAAAAAAAACGAATTCAACTGTCGCTTCTGTCAATGTCAAATGAAATCTAACCGTGTGCGTTTCGTTTGCTTTGCGTTGTCCAAGAAGCAGTTCCAAAATAGTGATCGAAAGTATTCAATCGTGATCCAATTATTGTGAATAGGTCGTGGAGAAATGCGGTAAAATTGAAAGTCCGGATTTTATGCGGAGGTCGATAAAAATAGTCAAAAAATCACACTGAGCACACCAAAACGCAAAGTAAACGAAACGCAAACGATTTGACATTGACAGCAGTGACAGTTCACTTCGGTTTTTTTTCTGTTTCTACTAAGTTCTGAGCACGAACGGCTTGTCAACCATAAAATCTCACAAATGTCATCTCAAACACTCGAAAAAATATTTCCAGTAAACAATAGGAGATAAAAATAAAACAGCTGCAGTTTCTCGATCTCCAGAACGCCGACTGTCGAAAAAGAATCTAATTAGCACCTCTTCAAAAAACTTTACTGAGCCAATTAGTAGCATTAAAATCTTTCCCGTTTGAACATATACTTATGCTAGTCTTCACACGCGGCTTCGCTTGCGTAAACCTTACATCTGGTAGTCAAATTGAAATTCCGGTATTTAAAAAAAATCCCATAGAAATTCTCAAAAATAACATTGTAATCTTCATTTATGTTGTATGACGAACACCTTGCGTCTAGAGATAGACTTAGCCTTCAAATTTTGGGATTACGGCATTCATCCGTGGGAATATCGGAATAAAAAGTAAGTAGTCTATATGTTATTCAAGACGTCTAGGCTTTTTAGCGTGACGCACGTACGCACATACAAACTTTCACAGTAAGATAACGATGCAATAGGTCCACAACAATTTTAATGTAAACAACCATCTGGTAATACACTGACGAGCAAAAATAAAGGGTCGGTTACAGAAATGACGATAACTACAAAACCCGCTGTGATAGCTTCTTCGAGTAAAATGATTTTAGTAAAGAGTTTTATTCTTAACAAGAAAAAGTTTAATTGAGAATAAAACTCTTGACTAAACTCATTTTACTCGAAGAAGCTATCACAGTGGGTTTTGTAGTTATCGTCATTTTTGTAACCGACCCTTTATTTTTGCTCGTCAGTGTAGTACAAATTTTCGAAATAGAATCTTACTCATACGATTTTTCGTCACGGAACAATATCAGTGTCAACTGTTAAGAAATAGTGAAAAACCGCAAGTGAGGCCCCGTGCCCCGTTATCTTAATATTTTGTGGATTTAAGAAATTGTCAATACATATTCGCATACATGCTCACGCGCTAAATTTAAATACATACAATAATACTCCGATACATATATCAATACACTATACAGATATATAGACTTAAATTATATTATAAGATTAGTATTAAATATTTTACTTGCATGCAACATAGCAGATTCACCTGGAATTTTTGAATATACTACTTGTTTACGTTTAAGTTGGATATTTTAGTGATTATCAACTGGTGTTCTTATTTGCAACTCTTACCCTCAACTTATCGCTTTAATTATATATATTTTTGTAATAATCAATATAACTTAAGTTAATAGGATGACGGATCTTACTCCGCCGTGATACAGTTTAAACTAGTACGGGGAGTAAGGAACTTTGTCTGATCACGCTTATGTCATATCATGTTAAATAGTAACACAATTTGTGGGTCATTCTACTTTTCGACGACCAGTAATTTTTTGTAATGTGCTCTTCAAATATTTGAAAAAATCACCAGGTATGCCTTATATTTCACAAAAGATTGATGGTTGCTTGGGGGTGGAATGGCCCTTGTACCTAATTAAATATAAGATACACTCCTACTGTAACTACAGATCCTATTTTGATTACTACTGTTTTTTGGCTAATAAACAAATTTATTATTATTATTTACTATTATTATTATTATATATTATTTTTGTCTGCAGCCATTCTATTCGACGATGCCATCCTTCTCGGGGCCGAAAATGACACCACCCTATACTCATCCGACACGAACTCGGTCTTCTCGCTACCCTTCTGTGTTGTGAACAGAACTGTGAGTACCTACCTCGAGCTTAAATAACTGTTCTTCCTTATACATATGTTTAATTGAAATGTAATTCTTAATGAATTTTACTTTAGAGAATGAACGACAAAACTGACATTCATCATCCTGGCCTACATACGTCCCACTGCAGCACTAAAGCCTCCTCTCAGATGGAGAGGCCTTGGCCCGAGTTCTCACGCGGGCCCAGTGCGAATTGGGAACTTCGCACACACCATTGAGTTTCTTCGCAGGTGTATACAGGAGTCCTCACGATGTTTGCCTCCACAAATATTTCAGTTAAAATGCATCGTGCCCGTAATCTGTGCTGACGTCTTTTTCAAAGACCAAGTCAAAATATCTTCATTCAGTTTAGTCTATAACAAGTACTCATGAAAGTCGAAGAATTTACCACAGGTTCTTAAAAACTCAACAAGGTATACTTTTTTCAAACAAATTTACAATGTTATTAAATTACATACATCTAAAGTATTTCGGATACAAAGCATATTTTACTTTTAAGAAAGTACTTATTTATTTCTTGACAGAATGGTTATTATGGGTCATGACCACGAGTCTTGATTTTCAACGAGCATAATCGTTCCAGAGTCAAGTGTACCTCCACCAAATACTGCGTCAGTTGTTGCGCCGTAACCTGGGTTACCACGCGTGGGAGATCGCCCGCTCCTGCGCCCAGCTGCCTTACTTCCCGCACTCGCTCGAGCTGCTACTGCACGAAGTGCTGGAAGAAGAGGCGACCAGCAAGGAGCCCATACCGGACGCCCAGCTGCCGAGTATCATCGAGTTCGTGCACGAGTTCCCTGTCTATTTGCAGGTATATTTTTTTATTCATCATCCCAGCCTATATACGTCCACAGGCCTCTTCTCAGTTTAAGAGGGCTTCGGCCATAGTTCCCACGCGGGCCCATAGTGGATTGGGAACTTCACACACATCATTGATTTTTTTCTCAGGTGTGTGTAAGTTCCTCAGGTTGTTTTCCTTCTCCGTCAAGCTCATGGTATTTCAAAAATAATTTCGTACATAAATTCTCATACAATTTAAGAAGATACATACATGTGACAGTTGCGTATAAGAGAGATGAGAGTATATTCTCTTCGCTTTTCAGACGGTGGTTCAATGCGCGAGAAAGACAGAGATAGCACTATGGGCGTATCTGTTCTCGGCGGCAGGGAAACCCAAGGAGTTGTTCCAAGAATGTCTGCAGCGGAAGATGCTCGATACAGCCGCCTCCTACCTCATCATACTACAAGTAAGTTGCGTACGAATGCGTTTATTTAAAAATCCGATTGCTGGCATAGATAACCCTTAGCGTCCTAAGTCCGAGATCGGTCCAGTAGGACCTACCCTTTGGCATGCTAAGAAAAACCTTTTTCTCAAAAATATCCGTAAAAGTTGACATTATTCTTTACATATCAGAACGCGAAGTGCATAGTTTATGGACAATAAAAAATTAAAAAGTTAAAAACATTGCAAGCTCGATAAACTCGACAACAATGTCGCATACACATATATAGATACACATAGGTAACGCAATGCTCACGATTTGTATTGAAACCAAGCCTGTCTACTTTTTAACACTACTGTGACGTCACAGCCGGAATTTAGTGATGGGAAATTCAAACCACAGACAATAATTACACTTAATTACAACGCAACGAGGCATTTTCTTAGTTTTCGCGGACGTCCGGCTGCAAGAACTGACGCACGCGAACTGTCCATCATTGTCGAATCTCTAAACTTTTTAAATAGTTAAAACGGCCATGGTAATAAGTTGGCGCTATTCGTATACAGCCAACTCAAATGACCGGTATCAGTTGTTTTGTTGGATCTCCGGACTTTTTTATTGTGTTTGAAACAGCTTGTGGTATTTTCGGTGGAAAAATACACCTGTAGTTTTTTTTAATGAAAAGGCGGGAAAAGGTTAAATGACATTTAATTTTAAGTGATTTGCAATTCTCTGTACCTATTTAAGTTAGTAAAAGTTTATTCAAATTTTTTCTTCCTTTACCATTTTTTGAGAAAAGCTTTATTATAGTTTTGGCTGGAATAGCAATTGCTGGCTTCGTATTAGTTATACGGACTCGCAAGCTCGTCCGTTTAATACTCATACTCAGCCAGCAATGCCTACTTCCAGGCCACGACAATAATGTACTATTCCTTGCTGAGCGGCCTATCCGGTAGCTCGCCGTCTCTCCGGTAAGCTAACTAAAAACCGGCAACAGTTCGTCCTAAATAAAAGCGTTTATTTAAACGTGTTAATCTCCGGAATTAGTTAATTTTATAAAATTTATTCTGCGCTCGCCTTTGTATTTAATTATTTTAAAACATGTATGATTGTTGTAACCTTCTTTGTGTTTAAAACTGAAATGAAAATTACGTTTTAATTGTTGTTGCAGATATCACGGGTATTTATTAATATTACATTATTGTTATTAAATAGTCTTATTTACTTGTTAGTTTTCTTACAACAATGCGTTTCCAACTTAATAGTATTCTATGGGAAGAACGAACCCTGTCCAACTCAGTTAATTATAGAGGCTAGCGTTTCGTAGCAGTCATCAATGAGATTAGTGTTCTTTTGTTTTTAGTGTTTCGTCGTGTAAGATTTGGGTTAGTAACGCTCTATTAACCCTTTCAACGCCACGCCTCGACAAAACGTAAACCTACTTTGAATCTTATGTCATTGTGTCAAGATCACTTTGACACTGTACTTTGTGACACCTATAAGTGTCGTTGGCGTTGAAACGGTTAATGTTAATTAAAAAACAATAATGTGAACGTATCACGCAAATGCGGTGGTAAACGACACGACTTGTTTACATTTACTGAGTTGTGTCCCTACACATTCCTAATCCTGATCTGGTCTCCAGAATCATCTGTATAAGGATTTTAATATTATTGTGATCCTCTAAAGATTTGATAGAAACGAACAACAAAATTTTCCGAAAACGACTGCTGGTTCGCATATTAAAGTGGACTCCATAAAATGTACTTTTTACATCGTAACGTAACGTAGTAACGTAGTAGGTAATGCTATGGGAATTATGTTCCAGTACCATGGGCAAAGGCTTCGTTTTGTGGTTTACGAGTACTGCTTGTACTAATTGAGGGGATTTTGTTTTAGAACTTAGAGAGTTCGGCAGTGAGCAGGCACCTAGCGACGCAGTTACTGGACACAGCATTACAACACGAGCGGTGGGACCTGGCGCGCGACTTAGTACGGTTCCTGAGAGCCATAGGTAGGTTTCATTTATTTAAAAAAAAACATCAATAATCATATTTTTTTATGTGACTTATTTGTGTGTGTTGATTGATATTCACATGGACACAATTCGAATTATTCTCACTTCAAAAATAAAATTTTGAGTTAAATGAAAAACGGGTTTAGTTTTGGAATGAGAATAATTAGAATTGCGTCAGTCTCGTTTTGAAGGTGCGTGTTGTCTATTCATTCACCCATAATAGAATGCATTATTGGACGATTTGGTGAAGGCCGCAGGTTCAGGATGGATGCAAGTCGCTTCCAACTGTAATGATTGGGCATCAATGAGGGAGGCCTATAGGCCTATATCCAGCAGTGGACGTCCTACGGCTGAAATGATGATGATGATGATGAGAATGCATTTTTAGTATAAGGTGTTAATTACTGGCCACCTTTCAATAACTGGCCACGTTATACTAAATTGAATTCAGTTTGTTGGGGAACAGAGTTCATTTTTAGTATGAGGCGGCCAGTCATTGAACGGTGGCCAGTTATTCGCGATTTACCCTTGTTCTTCTTATGAATTGTTTACCTGTTGTCTCATAGATCCGAACGACGTGGATTCTCCGCGCAACTCCGTGAACGTACAGGCCAAGTACGGTCAGATCGTGCAATCGCAGACTGTCAGCCCGAACGCCGAGGATCTGTCTGTCATATTGGGCAACATGCAGGTAACTATAGCGTAACAAATCGCATGCTAAATTAAAAACTGACTCAATTCGAATTATTCTCATTTCAAAATTAAACCTTATTTTTCTACACAATGTTTATTTTAGAAATGAAAATAATTAGAATTAACTCAGTTTTTTTTAGTGAGTATGCGAAATGACAAATTTAGTTTCTGTTGTTTTTCTACTTATTTTTGATTCGTGTTGTGGTTTCAACGCCTAACTTCCAATAACCGCCGAAATATGAAACATACAGTGAAATGTGAGTGTTGACTTTATAGGAAATGTGCATGCTACTTTAAAAAGCCGCGGTAGCCTAGTTGACCTTTGACTTTTCTTGGACTTTCAAGCTTTGATTTGATCTCGGATTTACGTGCGAAATTACATTTGCAATTTATCATGAGCTTGAAAACATCGCGATTTGAGGAAACCTCCACATTCCTGCGAAGAAGTTCAATGGTGTGTGTTAAGTTCCCAATCCTCACTGGGTCAGCGTGGGAACTACGGTCCAAGCCCTCTCGTTTTGAGAGGATTTGTGTCCTGGCGGGACTTGAGCTCGGATTCTCAATAAATAAATTAAAAAAAATAGTAATAACCAGTTTGGAATACCAACTCTTCAGGGCGCCCAGGATACAGGCACTACGTAGTTTGAGGCCCGCTGACACTGTATTTATGTTACGGGTTTCTGCATCAATAAAAACTTTCTTTCATTTCATAGTTTTAGACGACCAGATGGCCTAGTGGTTAGAGACCCTGACTATGAAGCTTGAGGTCCCGGGTTCGATTCCCGTGTCGGGGCAGATATTTGTATGAAAAATACGAATGTTTGCTCTTGGGTCTTGGGTGTTTAATGTGTATTTAAGTATGTATCTATCTATATAAGTAAGTATGTTTATCCGTTGCCTAGTACCCATAACACAAGCTTTGCCTGGCTTACATTAGGACTAGGTCAATTGATGTGATTTGTCCCGTGATATTTATTATTATTATCTAATATATAAAAATCTCGTGTCACGGTGTTTGTTACCGAACTCCTCCGAAACGGCTTGGCCGATTTTTATGAAACTTTTTTCTCTATATTTGGTAGGTCTGAGAATAGGTCGTAGCCTATTTTTTATACCCCTAGGTGATATGGCAAAACAACGTTTGCGGGGTCAGCTAGTTTATTTATAGTGCCCTAGGTATTCAGCGATATTTGTTGTAACATCAATCGATTGTCGTGCAGTTGTCTGGCGGGCGCGGCCGTAGCTTCAGCACGACGGCGTCGCCGCGCGCGGAGGCCGAGCCGCCGGCCGCCGCCGCGCCCGCGCCGCCGCCGCCCGCGCGCGCCACCGCCGCCGTCAAGCGGAAGAAGTCCGTGCCCACCAGGCAGGACAAGTCAGTCACTACTTTACTCATTACTAAACACTCTAAACACAGTTGGGTCATTTTCAAATAGGGATGTTGACACCACCAATCAGCTGACGTACTTTTTATGAGCTGTCAAAACAATTCTCCCATAGAGTTTGAACGGCAATAGCAACTTATGACGTCACTTGTTCGCCAACTCATTCAAGTAACTATTTATTTGTTTTAAAGCAACAAAAAATCTAATTAAGCAGGTTCATCGAAAATGAATCTGGTTTTCAGGGCTAAAATAAAGCGGTTTTTTTTACTGGAGTCGTGTCTTCGAATTATTTTTTAATGGCGTCAACATTCCTATTTTGCGCAGGTTTTGTCCCAGCCTAAAAAAAGTTGTTTCAGTTTACACTGTCTATTTTCTGCGGTATTTGAGTGTAATGATTGATGATTGATTTGCAATCAGCAGCAATATCACAGATCATTATCAGAATCGAAAAAAAATGCATATAGTATTATAGTATTTATGTAATATTTGGAACAATGCATGGTAACAGAGTGGTAGCTCCATACAAATAGTAACAGAGTGTTCTGCGCAAAATTTGAAAATGACCCTCTGAATACTTCATTTATTTAGTTATTTGTCTGATGCCTCAAAACTTCGACATCAATGAACCAATTTGGTAAAATATTATCTGTATGTTTTCATTTAACTTTAAATAAAAAAGTATTCTTATACTTAATTGTCTTTTGTCAGATTTTTTTTTCAAATTATTATTCCTGCTATATGAATATTCCAGAACCACGCATTAAACGCACTCATTTCACTGACAAACTTATTAACAGGGAAAGCTACAGCGGCACGGCTGAAGAATTCTTCATAGACATGATGATCCAACGGCACGCGCGCTTACTGCTTTCCACCGCGCGGTTGCACGCGCTCGGCAAGATGGCCGCCGCGCTGGACTTGCACCTCGTGGCCTGGCTCGCGGGGGAGAGGGAGCGGGCGGCGCGGGTGGACAGCGCCGTGCTGTGCCTGCGGCGGCTGCACGAAGACTTCGCGTGGCCGTACCCGGCGCCGCAGGACCCGCAGCAGTATCCGCAGCGCAAGGGCAGCACTGTGACCAGTGAGTATTGCGGCTGAGCCGGTCGCGGCCCCAGCGACAGCGCGGGGAGAGGGAGCGGCCGGCGCGGGTGGACAGCGCCGTGCTGTGCTTGCGGCGGCTGGACGATGACTTCGCGTGGCCGTACCCGGCGCCGCAGGACCCGCAGCAGTATCCGCAGCGCAAGGGCAGCACTGTGACCAGTGAGTATTGCGGCTGAGCCGGTCGCGGCCCCAGCGACAGCGCGGGGAGAGGGAGCGGCCGGCGCGGGTGGACAGCGCCGTGCTGTGCTTGCGGCGGCTGGACGATGACTTCGCGTGGCCGTACCCGGCGCCGCAGGACCCGCAGCAGTATCTGCAGCGCAAGGGCAGCACTGTGACCAGTGAGTATTGCGGCTGAGCCGGTCGCGGCCCCAGCGACAGCGCGGGGAGAGGGAGCGGCCGGCGCGGGTGGACAGCGCCGTGCTGTGCTTGCAGCGGCTGCACGAAGACTTCGCGTGGCCGTACCCGGCGCCGCACGACCCGCAGCAGTATCCGCAGCGCAAGGGCAGCACTGTGACCAGTGAGTATTGCGGCTGAGCCGGTCGCGGCCCCAGCGACAGCGAAATAGATATAAAGGGACAATTCACACCAATTGGACTAGTACCAAAGTAAGCAAAGCTTGTGTTATGGGTTATGGGTGTTGGGATATGGGTACTAAGGAACGGATAAACATATAGATAGACACATACGTAATACATAATTGAACACCCAAGACTTGAGTGCAAGCTACGGACACGACATCAACGGGCAGCGGAGCGGCTAGAGCGTTCTCTGTCCATTGCGTGGCCCTAACGCTCGTCCACACAGTGGTTACCAGGAAGCACACGCAATGAACAAAAGAAACGCTCGCCGTGCCGCTGCCCGCCCTGCAGCCTGCTGACTTGGCGTCGGCGGCCTACTTACCATTATGGGGCTAACGGGGATTGAAACCGATACTAAAAGGGTATGTACAGTCGACTGTCGACCAAGAAAATACTACCCTAAAGTTCAATGTTGCTTGTACGATTGAAAACATCAAAGACTATTTTCACATACAGAGGCCACATTATCTAACGCGCGGGCGATTACTATCGCATTCACCATCTTATACCGTTTGACAGAAAGAGATAGTGTATGCGTTAGCAAGCGCTCGCGCGTTAGACAATAAGCGTACACTTCAAAGTGACAAAATTATTCCAATCATCCATTTCGGTTCCTCAGTTCCGGTTTTCATAAAGAAAACTATTTCTGTGTGTTCAGGTTCGTACACGCCGCCAGCGGACTCGGACAGCCTATGCGGCGACAGTGGCTACATGAGCTTGCCGCTGCGCACGGCTCCGCCCGGCGGCGTGCCCGTCTCACCCGGACCTGTCAGGTAAATTACTACAAATGAAGATAGTGTGACTTGGTTTTATTAGTTGGCTAATCTCTTCTCTGCTTGTTATTGTCTCGTGCTCAAAGGGTGCTCAGGCCAATAGGACCCAATGAGGGTTTTCTGACAGGTGGAATATCGCTAGATGGCGTTAGTATCGTAAGGTCTATTTGACGTTACACCCATACAACAAAATATCGCTGCTTATCTAAAAGAACGGCCTAATTCGAAATGATACGCTGTGTAATTATACACCTTATTTGCAATAGTTAAAGTATTAAGTTGCACACCATAGTATTTTGGATTAGGCCGTTGTTTCAGATAAGCGACGATATGTTGTTGACAAACGGACCTGACGATACTAGCGCCAAATAGCCTCTCATAGAAAACCCTCATTACTAAGCCTCCGCCGTGCTTACTATAGCCGTGGTGGCCTAGCGGTTTGACCTATGGCCTCTCAAGCAGAGGGTCGTGGGTTCAAATCCCGGGTCGCACCTCTGAGTTTTTCGGAATTTATGTGCGAAATTACATTTGAAATTTACTATGACCTAACGGTGAAGGAAAACATCGTGACGAAACCTGCATACACCTGCGAAGAAATTCAATGGTATGTGTGAAGTTCCCAATCCGCACTGGGCCCGCGTGGGAACTACGGCCCAAGCCCTCTCATTCTGAGAGGAGGCCTGGGCCCTGCAGTGGGACGTTTATAGGCTGTGATGATGATAATGATGACGACAAAGCCTCCGCTATCATCTGTCATAGAGCTTTATCTTTTGCATCGCAACCGAGATTTAAATTTCTAGAAATCAAAAAAACAATACAATACAAATATTCTTTATTGATCACCAAAAGCAGTACCTACAGTGACATTACAAAAAGAAGAATTCAGATAGACAATAGGCAGTCTTATCGCTAAAAAGCGATCTCTAAAAAACGTATTGTTTTTGCCCGTATTATTTATTAGTGGCACGGCATAGGGGACCCTGCTTATGCTACTCCGGCTCGGTTAGCCCTTTTTAACCCCCGACACAAAAAGAGAGATGCTATAAGTTTGACCGCTATGTGTGTGTGTCTGTCTGTTTGTGGCATCATAGCTCTTAAAGCGGGTGCACCGATTTGGATGCGGTTTTTTTTAATAGAAAGCAGGTTTCTTGGCGATGGTTCTTAGATATGTTTCATCAAAATCGGTTAGCCGTTTCAAAGTTATCAGCTCTTTTATTAACTGCGGAAGAGATCTTAGACGCATAACGGGCATTGACAGTGACATAATTGCGTTGGGGGTTTTTAAATTTTTTAATTTATAGTTATTGTGGTATTCAGTTTCTAGTCACAGTGAAGTCGTCCATGTGTACGTCAGTATACAGGGTGTTCGTTTGTCTATTGTTGTAGTTCTGTGGGCGAGGGCAGCGTGGCGGAGGGCGGCATCGCGTGGGGCAGCGACGGCGGCGAGGAGCGCCGCTACGCCGCGCTGATGGAGCGGCTGCACCACCACCAGGCCGAGCGGGGCGAGCACACCGCGCATGTGCAGCTCAGGTGCGTGGGGGGGGGAGGGTGTTACTACAGAGGCCGGGAAGTAAGGGGTTGCCGGGCGAGTAAGTTTAGAGTAAGGCAACCCCTGTTCCAGCCGAGGCTTGTATAGTGTTTTGGTTGAATGCTATTTATTTATTTATTTATTTATTTATTTTCGGAGAACCGACAGCTACAAATTACAGAGTAGGTTAAACATGTAATAACATAGGAGTCAATTATAGGATCTCACAAATAGAACCAAGAGAAAAAAAAAGTACAATTACGAAAAAGCACGCGAACAGTCGCATAGTTGTGCAACACAAATTTTGATACAAAACCATATCAGAACTCATCTCTATACAAAGATAAAACATATTAGTAAAAAACAGTCTCTACCTAGTATACCTAAGCACGCTCAATCAAACCACCCCCCCCCCCCCCCCCCACCAACCGCCGCCTCACCGTAGAAAGATTACAGTTGAATATATCGATATCCAGCTCTTCCGCAACGCCGTTCACACTACGACAAGCTCGCCTCAAAAAACTATTCCTCCTGTACTTAGATGCCATAGACCTATAAACGTCATGATGCTGAAATAAAACATGAAACAATAGACGATCGCTTTCCCGGCCTAGGCCTGCAATTCTGTATGAAAATCCATTACATAGCACAACGTGATATGTCCCTTCCTATTATTTGGAACGTAAGGTTAACATTTCATTGCATCTTTGAGAAAAAATAATTCGTAGTCACGACTCCAGTAAAAAAATGTTTCATTTTAGCCCTGAAAACCAGATTAGTTTTCGATGTACATATTCTATTACTAACAACAAATAAATAGGTACAATTGAAATAAATAATAATAAAAAAACTAACCTGAAAATAACCTAGCTATATATACAATTCGCCTAAGTCCTGTCCCTGCGGAAGAGTGCCCATAAGGCTGGCAGCATTTCCGCGCTGGATTGTGATGCCAATACGTTGGGCGAGAAATGCACCAGCCTTATGGTCACGGGTAATTTCGAACAATTTATGTTTTATTTGGCCAAAAAGTTTGTGAGCGTACGGGCTCCACGGACCTATTTTCGATTAACTGCAAAATTAGATTTTTTGTTGCTTTAAAACAAATAAATAGTTAGTTGATTGAGTTGGTAACAAGTGACGTCATAACATAAGTTGCTATTGCCATTCAAACTCTATGAGAGGGTTGAGTTTTGACAGCTCATGAAAAGTACGTCAGTTGATCCGTGGTGTCAACATCCCTATTAGTGTTGAGGCCGAAAGTTCTCGAATGGAGACCACAGACTGGCAAGCCCAGCGTGGGACGTTCACCAACGGACGGACGGATGACTTGGTAAAGGCCGCAAGATCACTGTGGATGCAAGCCGCTTCCAACCGTAATGATTGGGTATCAAAGGAACGCATATGTCCAGCAGTGAATGACCTACGGCTGAAATTATGATGATGATGCCATCTAGTGTTAGATTTTAAGAAAATGGTCCTTCGAACCGGATGACAGCGCTCTTAATATGAATATGTTTGCAGGTACTTCCTCCAGCTGACGACGGAGGCGAGCTGCGTGGAGTGGGCGCTGGTGGTGGCGGTGGCGCTGCGGGATGCTCTGGCCGTGCTGCGGACCTGCAACGCTGCGCGCGCGCCCGACGTGAGCGTGGCGGCCGCGCGCCGGCTGCGGGCCGCGCTGCAACACGTGGCCGCCTGGAGCGACACCGAGTGGTGAGTCCGTAGCGAAAAGCACACGGAGCACACCCACAGGGCTTGATCTCGAAGGGAGAACACTATGATGAGATCAGCAGGGCTACAGCCCTAGCCCCAAAACCTATCCATTTTAATGGCCAGCGATTGACCACCGTAGGGGGCCAATGCCCCGAGCGATATCCCAGGAGCCACGTGTGACGACAACTCGAGAAAGCGACAGGCAACGCGCCACGCATCCAACGTCAGCGGATCGTTAGCTCGTAGAGAAATACATGATTATCCAGCAATATGTGAATGAAAAGTACTGATTATGGGTCATACATATTTTTTTGTTCGCGTCTCTCCTGTGGACATGGCAATAGTTAAGGGTCTTTAGCCAATATTTTTTAGTCAAGTGACATCGGCGTGTCGGACGCCTGGCCAAATTTCGGCGCGTTTAAATAAATCTTAAGTTTGCTAACTCGTAATCGTTTATTTTATGGCCACAGAAGAGACAACTTTTGTTTCTTACGCTGTGTATGACCCGTATCCCACGTCCTACTAATATTATAAACGTGAAAGTTTGTATGGAAAGATGACTGGATAGATGGAGGAAATCTGCACATCTGCAATTCAATGGTGTGTGTGTAATTCAGAATCCGCACTGGGCCTTCGTGGAAAATACGGCCCAAGCCCTTTCATTCGAATAGGAGGCCTGTGCGCTACATTGGAACGTGCATAGGATGGGATGATGATGATAAAATTAGATCTTGAGTATAATGAAGTTCACCACCACGATACTAAAAGCATATCTCTCCGACAGCCTGGGCTACCGGCCGTTCATGATGGCGATCAGCAACCAGATCCCGTTCCTGACGTCGGTGATCAACACGCGCGAGCGCCGCCTGTCCATGGTGGCGCCGCGCACGCGCACGCTCAGCACCAGCTCGCTGCAGGACCCCAAGCCACCGGCGGACCCCAAGATACCGCCCATCAAGGCGCAAGTGGCACAGGTATGTACTGTAGTCTTCTCTATACCTAGCTACCGGCCATCCCTGATGGCGATCAGGAACTAGATCCCATTCCTCACGCGGTGATCAATACGCGTGAACGCTCTCTTAGCACCAGCTCACTGTAGGAACCCAAGCCACCACCGGACCCTAAAATACCGCCGCCCATCAAAGCGCTGATGGCACAGGCCCGTAGTCTTCTCTATATCTGGGGTAGAGGCTGCTCATGATGGCGGTCAGCAACCAGATCCCATTCCTCACGCGGTGATCGACACGCTCCATTCTCAGCATCAGCTTGCTGCAGGGCTCCAAGCTCCCGGCCGACCCCAAGATATTCATATTCATATTAATTTATTCATTCAGATTCATGTTCATTACATTAATAGATGGTAGTTTTACAAGATGGTAGGTACATGACACCCTGTCAGGGCATAGAATGATAGCGCCCATCAAGACGCAGGTGGCACAGGTCTGTACTGTACCTGGTACTCTATACCTGGGCTACTGGCCGCTCATGATGGCGACCAGCAACCAGATACCGTTACTCACGTGGTATTATTAATTAATATAATTCAGCAGGAAGCAGTGTTTGCTGTTATTATTTTTTCAACCGACGAAAACAAAAGGAGGAGGTTCTCAATTCGACGTGTGTATATATATACACACGTCGAATTGAGAACCTCCTTAACTTACTCTGTAAAAAGTTATGCGTGATCATACATAAAAAATATATATATATATATACTTTTTACAGAGTAAGTCCGATTTAGATGATTCTTTTTTTATTGGAAAGCGTATACCCCGAGGGTGGTTCCATTTAAATTTAGAAACAATATTCCTACCCTAAGGGTAGAAAAACAGGGGATGATTGATTGTTCAGTTACTGATTGTACTATATGACCACGCATAACTTATTACAGAGTAGTCGGATTTTGATAATTCTTTTTTTATTGGAAAGCGTATACCCCAAGGGTGGTCCCATTTAAATTTGGAAATAATATTCCTACCCTAAGGGTAGGAAAACAGGGGATGATTGACTAACTTTTTTAAAGTAGTCTGATTTTCATAATTCTTTTTTATTGGATAGATAGATAGATACCTTGAAGTTGGTATTATAAATTTGGAAAAAAAATTACCCCAAGGATGGAAAAAAAATATAAAATAAAAACTTTTTAACAAAATCCCACTCGTATTCCCACTCGCTATCCCCAAACTTTCCATATAAGTTTTTGTGGTTCAAATTTTGGCAAACATACTTTCTTCCGACGAGCATGTCGTGATTATAATGTTAAATTCTCTAATCTTGATATTTTTTCACTATCATTTGGTAAATACTCTAGCATTCTGCGAAGTTCAATTTATTCTTAATAGATATATTGTATGTTTCTTCTAAGTAACCAGCAACTATACATTATTTGCATGTAAACTTTAATGTAACTTCCGTGGCGACAATATTTTATATTGTTTTTGTACACCAGTTTAAATTCCCTACCGTATCATGCAAGTATTATTTACTTATCGATGTTTTCAAGTCCCTGTATGGTGACAGATAAGATGTTTAAGATGGTGCCTAACACCTACCGTTTCGATTTGTTAATTAACTATGTATTTCGTTTTATTTTCTATGGAACTTAAGGTCTGTTTGTTGTTACTTAAGTTGATTAATGTTGAATTGTGACTGTTTGTTTCCTAAATAAATAAAAAAAAAAATTTTAAACCGCCGAAAAAACTGAAAAGCAAAAAATAATACCTTTTTTGTTTGACCTTAATCTAGGTACCAGTTTGAAGTCGGTGCCTCAGCACGAGCCAGGAGGAGTGATAGAAGCCAATCAGGTAGACGATTATAGGTCCACTCCTCCTGGCTAAGTGCTGAGGCACCGACTTCAAACTGGTACCTAGATTAAGGTCAAACAAAAAAGGTATTATTTTTAGTTTTTCAGTTTTTTCGGCGGTTTAATTTTTTGTTAAAAAGTTTTTTCTAACACCATCACACTAAAATAGACCTTATTGTTTAGTACAGTGGTGTTGATAAAAACTATCTACACTACACACGCAATACCTCCCGACGCCTTCACCTCCGATGCTCGTTCTTGAGTCACAAGACATCTTTGTTAGATATGGCTGAATATTTGATGTTTTTTTCGAATTACAGGAAATAAAGCAGAGTGTGCGCAAAGAGTCTCCCAGTTCAGTGCCAGAGATAACTCCGAGCGTGGTCGCGGTGCCCCCTCCCCCGCCCCCCAGAGAAGACTCATCCTCGAGCTGTATTCTTATGTAAGAATAGTGCAACAGTAACTATCACTTCGTGTTATACATCTGAGAGTTAACTTGAAATTTCATTTGTTGATTCAAACTTTATTTAGTCAATAAGGTATTTTACACCAACCAATTGACGTACATTAAAACGCGATCACCCTATAGATTTTGTGTGGCAATAGTGAGCTGTTATGCTACATAATTTCAAACTCAATTAATTAATCATGTATTTACTTCAAAGCAATTAAAATCTAACTTCACTTTTAAACTGTTTCTTTATTAGAGTACTGTCTGAAATTATTGTTTCATGTTTATGGTGTTATCTATCATATTGTAACTTCTTCTATAAAAGAACAAAAAAAATACAGTCGTGTTCAAAGTGAATGAAATTATTTAGCATGCCAAATAAACAATATGTTTATCATATGAGAAAGTGACTAAATTTGTATTAATTTTCGTTATAAATACTGTGGTGCTGCATTGTCACACATTTTAATATTTAACATCTCATTAAACTTAAATTTACTTATTTATTATGTTACTAGTCTTCTCTGATAACTAAGTAATGAATTTTCTATATTTGTTGAAATTAATTTTCAAGTAATTTATTTCCAAATTTATAATGTTAAGTAGGTACTTAAATTATTAATCATGAAGATTAATATGAAGGAATACGAATTAAATTAGATTTGTCTTCCGTCTCGATACTGAATGTTGAATACTTGTATTGGTAGAGATTAAAATTTCGTTATTTGTTTAACCACTTGTTAATTAGAACAACGTGTTATCTCAAACAAGATTGCCATTGCAATTTAGTTGTTAAGACTTATGTCGCAGATTCCATAATTGCAGTGAGAAATATCTTGAAATTAACACGTTTTAGTAAATGGGCGAAATGTAGATAGTAATTACATCGGCAGTTATTAATACTTGGACATAGATAAATTAATTCAGGACACTAGGGGTAATTTAATTATTTACTTTTAGTGTGTTGTGAGTTTATAATGTTTTAAAATGTAGCTAAAATTATTGTGCATATTTTATAGAAGTTCACATATATTTTTGGGCAATAATTATACTTTCTGAATGTAACGGATATCAAAATTGGTGAAGCAATATTAGATTTAATCGCATAATCTGGTGCGTGTTTGAAAATTTGCTCATAAATTCGAAGTAATTTTGTTTTATATAATATAATGGATATTTGTTTTGCTCAATAACATTAAATCTCAGTAATAAATAGGTTACTGAAAAATTTTATTATTTTTTTATTACAATTTCCCACCACTTCGGTGCCAGTATGTCAATAGGCTTATTAAATAAACATTTATAAATATTTTAGTACAAATTATTATTTATTTTATGACCATAATGATCATTATTAAAATTGTTTAACCATTTTATTTCATAATCTTTAAATTGAAGATAGTCACTGATATGTTCAAAAGTTAAACTCTTATGTAAGTTTATCTGGAATGATATTATAGTAATATTATTTTATTATTATTAGTGTGTAATGTCAAAAGAGTAATAAGGAAGTACTTTATAAAGTGGCACTCCATAGGATACTTCACATATTACCGTTTTACTACCTAACATGTGTAGATCTACCTAACAGATTTCGGCTTGATTATAAACTAATTGTCTTTTGACCTGATCAAAAAGATAGTCCTAGAAAGAAACCGTTTGCGTGACATAAAGTACCTATGGCTGTCTTGTTGATATTTAACTCATATTTCTAGACATTTGCAATGGATCGCCTTTAGTCTTAAATAAAGAGTAAATTTGAATATGTTGACGCTTTTAAAATACGAACTTGAAATATGGCCATCACTTGTAATTTTTTCGACTGTAGCTCAGTACATCTCTGTCCTACTGCCTAGAAAAATGATGGTCTGAGCGGCGATTATTCTCCTCTGTCATGCATGTCTAAGGAATCTACTGCGGTGTTTCTGGAGATATGTAATACATTACAATTTTATTAAATTGAACTAGTGATTATCTATGGGGTGTCACGCTAGTAATTTTTATTATTCTTATGCATATGAGTAGTAAAATTAGATCACATTCCGTATTTTAGATATTAACAATAATGTTATTGTCAATTAACCAGGATAACTTAATCATACTCCGTGTAACAGTTGAGTTGGTTGTAAGGTGCTACTAAAAGTAAGCATTTTTGTAATGAAAATGTAATGGTTTTTTTTAGTACTCAAACTGGGGCCGCAGCTGTTACGACCATAATTTTATCAGTTAAAAAACACTAAATCAGTGAATGTTTGAACGAATAGACAAATAGATCGTGCAAATCTCACTTATATTTAAAGTGTGAAAGTTTTTGGGTGTCATATTTACACTTTCAGGCTAAAACGGTTTGGTGGATTTGTATGATATTTGGGATGTAGATAGAGCTAAATATCGCGATTAAATCACGCCAGCAAAGCGGCGGGATAGTGAACTTATTAAGCAATAAACACTGATTAGTCTGATTACTTTGCTACAGGAAGAATGGTTCGGGGCCCCAGCTTTGAGTGTAAAATATTTACGCAATTATTTTATGTTAATCTTACACTCCTCTACTACTAATATCTGTCAATTTTTATAATAAGTCAAATTTTAGTTCAAATTGTATTATAACGCGCTTATCTTATGAAGGTCATTGTGTATGAGACGTCCACTTTGTGTAAATTGCGTGATTGGTACCACCATAATCATATCAATCTTTAGGACAACCAAGAATCATGGAAATTTATTCATGCCAAAGTTTATAAAATTAAACATAGGTATAACAAATTCTAAAATAACATCAACAACATAATATTTTATTAAAATGTTGATGTTATTTTAGAATTTGTTATACCTGTTTTGTCTATTAGTACATAGATATGTAGGTGGTCCCTAAAACTGACGCCAAATCTAACTGACAAAGCAGCTCATAACCCATCAGATTAATCGAGACATTTTTATATAAAACTAGGTTTTTCCCGAAACTTCTACCGCGCAGAGTTGAAATTTATGGACAACTCCCATTCTATATCAAACTGAAAAATCACACTGCACTTATATAATCCTAAAAGATGATATCTACCAAGTATCAAGGTTACTTTGAATCGAATATATAACCCTTTGATTCCTTACCATTAGAGAGCGGATTTGAAGTAGCGATCTCAATATTTATATCGATATGACTGGTATAATATATTATTTTTTCTACACAGAAAAATAATGTAACTTATCGGAACAAAAAAGTAAAAACCTTTGTGGAAGCTTTTTACTGTGCATTGTGCAGAAGAATAAATATTAAAGAAGAACTTAAAAAAAAACTATTTCAAAATTTAACAAACGTTGTTTTTATTTATTATCATCCTAATTTTTCCCCAATATTTACAAAAGCTTCCAAAAAGTTTTTTTACTTTGTTGTTCCGATAAGTTACATTATTTTTGTGTGTAGAAAAAAATATATACCAGTCATATCCATATAAATATTGAGATCGCTACTTCAAATCCGCTCTCTAATTATCATATGGCATTTTCTTTCGTAAAACAAACAAAACACTTCTACAAAGTATTAGAAATCTATAATCAATTAATGAAATCGGTGAAGTCGTTCTCCAGTTATGGCGTGACCAAGGGAAATAATATACATATACATTTATATATGTATAAATAAAAATTAATCACCGAAATGTATGTACTGAAATGTTTGCATAACTTCCGATCGACTGCACTAAATTGGATAAGTAATTCTTCTTTTGTTGCGTTTGTTATTGTCAGGAGAAGGTTCTTATGAAACAAATTTTAGAAAAAATACAACGGAGCGAAGCCGCGGGCATCAGCTAGTTTGTTATACCTATATATGACAATGTCTTGAAAATTATGAAAAACTTTTTGGATGTCAAATTCCTTTGAATTTATGAACTAGGTAATTTTGGTGTTGGTTTTAGCGACAGTTTTATCCACTCTAGCCGAAATTGGCATCGATGACGTCTTTGTTATTAATATTATTACTTATTTTATTATCATAATAAATGGATATTTCTTCTGAGATATTATTTAAGACGATAAATGTAATTATTTCCATGATTATTTAATTTCAAAAGCAATAGCGATCTATCAGCTTTTAGAGTTAGGTACAAAGTTATTGAATAGAATTTTATATGTGGTGTTTTGTAAGAAATCATTTTATTGTATATATTTTCCACGTATATTAGAAGTACAAGGAATAAATTAACATAATTAATAACATGGAATTTTTATTATTATAAAACTAATATTCCTGTCCTGTTTTCTTGTCTTGTCTTGTCGCGAGTCCAAGGGGGCTATAGTATAAACACATGAATAAATACAGAGCAGAATAAAAAGTTCAAACAACGTCGCGCACGCATTACACTACAACACGCACAACATATGTGTGCGTGACCTGTCACAGACAGGACGGGGGGGGGGCGTGCACCGGCACCCGCTCGGAGACAAACCGGTTTGAACTAGCTCAGTGAGTAGACAAAGTTCAGGTGTGCCGTTAGCGACGACGCGACCGTTTAGCGTTTAGCTACATAGTTCGGGTGTTCGGTTGTTTTTAAAGATGCCTACCTGTTGTAGTGTTTGTAGATATACAGATATTAGATATTTAGGTACTTGTTTGAATAAAATATTTTGATTTTTAATATATTTTTTACCGAGCGACAACCCTATGATAATAGGTAAGAATTTCGAGCACTGTTCGGAAGCTTTTCTTCTGCTCTGTATTTATTCATGTGGTATAAATCTTCCCAGGTGAATTTTTCGCTTCGAGCCATTGCATTAAATTTGAACCTTAATACTATGACGATACCGTTTGTTTTGAAAGATAAGGGCTCGAAGCGAAAAATTCACCTGGGAAGGTTTATACTATACTACGAAATTAGAAATTCGTATCGTGCCGTCCCTTTCACACTTTTGTATAATACTATTAGCGAGAACGGAACGGCACGATACAAAGTCTGAAATTCGAATTTCGCAGTATAAGGCCTGTGTTCTTTCTGTTTTGGGGTGAGAGACCAGAGGCCTTATTAACACGCACTCGGAATCGTCGTTTTCACTACTTCTGTCTGTCACGCGGTGTAGGATGAGGATAGCAAAAGAGGGTGAATGCGATTGCGAACGCCAGCGCGTTTGACAATACGGCCTCTACGTCCGTATCGTCTCACGCGCTTGCAATCACAATTATATTCATCATTCATTTTTATTTCTACCACCATCTGACGTCGTTTGACAGATAGAAATGCGGATTACGATGGCAGCCATGTGTTTTATAGACATTTAAGCCTAAGCCTACGATAGTTTCTCGTATGTTTATTTGTTTTGTAGGATGTACCTATAGTAAGTAAGCCAAGCTGGAGCAACATCATACTCGACCACTCAGCTGTAGCTACCCCACATTATGTCAGTCATCTTCTGTTATGCTTTTATTCAGACATCAGGCACTAATATGTAGCATTTATGGATTAATAACGTAAGTATGAACAGTAAAATAATAGCTAACATTCTTGAAGAATATGAGAAAAAAAGTTTTTAAAATTTTGTCTGACATCTAGTGTGTACTAGTGATAATAAATTACTCTGCTATTTTACACACTGTCACTGCCATCTAGTAACACAACGTAGAACCGCTTGGCAAGTAAATGATATATAAAGAATCATAAACTTGATTTAAAATGATTGAACTAAAAATGTGTAGAAATTATACCTACACACTGTTTACCAATTTCTAAGAAAACTATTGTCATTGTTGTGAGTCATCGATAGCAAAAAAACCATAGCGTGTATCTGAACGCAATTTAGTCCTTCAAGTTGGCAGCGCCTGTCAGTAGTGCATTGAACTGTCAAGACGTTATACTTTTGGGAGAATGTAGGAACATTTTTTTCATTTTAACATTTTATATCGTTGTTTTCCGTGATTATTTACTTTGTTTATGAGGATAAAAGAGTCGGCCGTCTAACTGTCACATGATGGCAGCCACGGCGCAAAGCGAAATGTCGGTGGTGGAGCTGAAGGGTGAGATCGAGAGGCTCGGCCGCGAGCTGGATCAAGCTAGCAGCGAGAAGATCCAGTCGGCGCAGCTGGGGCTGGTGCTGCTGGAGGAGAAGTCAGCGCTGCAGCAGCGTTGCGACGAGCTCGAGGCACTCTTCGAAAACACCCGGCACGAGCTCGAGATCACACAAGAGGTTAGTGGCCTACATTCTGCCGCATCATTTTCACTTTCCATGCATTAATCCGCACATTAAGCGTGCAGAAACGTTAACTCCCAAGCATATTTTATAATTTCGCATTCGGAAGTTGTACTACTTTCAAAAATCACAAGTGGAAACTCATTTGTTGCTGGGGCAACCTACTTGATGAATGCTTCAATATTATTTTCCAAAATAACTTTCTGGACTGTAAATTCGCAAATAAAATATTATGGCTTTTATTATTTTTTTTTATTTTTTTTAAGTTAGTATGAAGTTATCTGTTGCAAATAATTTGTGGGGAATTTTAATAAAGTTGTTTTTTAACATTTCTCATCACAAATTTACTTACATGTCAACTTTGATATTTCATAGATAAATAATTTTATTAAATCTAATATTTTAACAAGGCATAAGCTCACCGTCTGCTTTACAGGTAATGTCAGACGCATGTTACATTCTTTTGTAGTCTTCATGTAGAAACCGTCTTTGGATGCAGAGGTGTGCCTAATAAATTTGTATATCAGCACAATTTGTTCTGAAAGTGGTTAACTTTGAATGATATTTACCCCTTCATTTAATTTGTTAAATGAAGGGGTACCTAACATCCCTATTCTGATCACATTCCTGAAGAAAATGAATAATGTCTTCAGTTTTAACATACCATACACAAAGGTGATTGTATACATCATTCTTCATGAGGAAAGTATGAATTTATGCATGAATGGGCTAATTATTATAGTATATATTTATTTAAGTTAGTAAAATTAAATGGAGAAACAAAATGGATAATGTCTGTTTACTTTTGCAACTTGTAGTGCCGGTCATCAGAAACTTGGCAGAGTACACTTTTATTTTTGTTGATTCTATTTTAAAAGTGTATTCAGGAAAGTAGGTCTAAAAATTCCAGTGATGTGAAATTATTCTTTCACGGGATTATTTGTTAATTGGAATGTTCATTGGTATGTATACCCATTAAAAACTATTTTTAAAACATTGTATGGAGGTACGGAACCCTGCATGTGCAAGTTCGACTCACAGTTGACCAGTTTTGTTACACTTTTCTATTATAAAGTTTTTATATGGGCCAAAGTTAACATTCACTGGGTCCAAATACCCAGACCTTTTAGTATACTAAACAATATAGGTAATAAACTCCTGAGGCTCACGAAAACTTTGTTTCAATGAACTTTAAACTTTATGTCACTTTTGAGTGAGTTTGATATCACATTAGAATTAAGTTCTATATAAAGTCATAAGTGACATAAAGTTTAAAGTTCATTGAAACAATATTTTCGTGGGCCTCAGGAGGATAAAAAAAGACCTGCTGATCTATTACAGTAACCTGTTAGGCAGCTTACCGATTTAACTGCCATATCCAACTTAAACATCCAAGTTGTTATTTGTTCCTAAAATTTATTTTATAACTAGCCTTTACCCGTGGCTTCGCCCGCGTATAACATTAGATCTGGCATTGAATTTAAATTTACAAAACACCCAAAAGTAACATTGTGGTCCTTATTTACATTGTATGATTAACACTGGTGCAAAATTTCATGTCTCTAAACTTAGCAGTTAAGATTTTAGGATTTTACATGGTCCCATGGAAATATCTTGATCAAAAATAGCCTGTGTTCTTCCAGATGTCCAGCTATATTCCCAATTTCTTTTCAAATCCGTCATGGTAATTTCCATTAAAGTAGTAAGAAACACACTCACGCATACTCACACCCGGTTGCATTTATAATATTAGTAGTGGGGCATGCTCCCGGTACTGAGTTTGTATGGCGAAAACTTAGTAGCATTGATATTCATATATAAATGTTGTCCACAGGCTTTGATGAAACTAGACTCAACTCAAAAGGTGACAACACAGAGTGGCATCGAACAGGAAAATGCACTCCTCAACGAATCTGCAGCCATGGAGAGCTCGCTCACATTGCAGATCATGGAGCTTGAAGGTGAAACCAAACAGGTAAGACAAAATCCACCACACACACCTGGACTACCAGTAGAAGTAGCTGACGAGTAAGGGAAATTTTGAAGGGAAGTGCTACCCATGTGTACCTATATACCTATACCTTGTATACAGAAAGCATTTTGCGAAATTCTCTTGAAATAGAGAATTCTAAAGCTGTCGGCGTAAGCTACTTTCTAATTCGGAGAAATAAACAGAGACTCTTCTTTACATAAAAAAAATCTAGGCGAGTTTTCACCTTAAACTTATAAATTTCATTTCAGACAGAAAACATTCTCCTCGTCTTTGTTACGTTTTTAATTTCCAATTATACAATGTCTCTTAACTACTACTCCTCGGTAAAAACTCAGCTACGAGCAATGAATACGCGAGCAAATTTCGCCCCTGCTCTTTAGTATGCAAAGAGCTGTGATAATTAATTCGTGGGCAGGGCCTCCCCTACACTATCTCGGCACTCAAGGTAGATTCTCATTAATGCGGCCACGGCCAAGCTGAGATTTTGTATTGGATTATAGAAGGCATGCTGTGTACGAAATAGTGTTGGAAAAATCTAACCATATTGTTTTAATTAGGGACATTTTTACGCATACGCATACGCATATCGCAAGCATAAACCATCTAACGTTTACGAACACGCTAACTGGTTAGATAAAAGCTAGCGTGTGAGCGCCCCTTGTGGTAAATTTCAGCGATTAATGTATGCTACGAGTTGTTGCCCGCGACTCCGTCTGCAAAGAATTCGTTTATCGCTATTTCCGGGATAAAAACTATCCTTTGACATTTCTAGGGTATCAAACTATCTCCATACCAAATTTCATCTAAATTGGTTGAGCTTATTGATTTCCCATACAAACTTCCACCCCCCCTTTTTACCCCTTTAAAGGTTGATTTCCGGAATATAAACTATCCTATGTTATTTTGCGGGACTCAAACTATCTGTATACCAAATTTCATTTAAATCGGTTCTGCGGTTTAAGCGTGAAGAGGGAACAGACAGACACGCTTTCGCATTTATAATATTAGTATGGATGGATGTTGAGAATTTTAGCAGCGGTATAGACAAAAAAACGAAAAGCCCTTCTTGCATGTAGTATGGAACGTCAACTTGTCTACATATGTATATTCACATGTCACTAGCTACTGCTACTACACGCAAGCGGGTGTTTCTAAAGTGTATTATGTAGCACACTAACGACTGTAATGGGCCAAAGGATTCAGCCCTTTCGCATAAGCCTATCGGTTGGAATGGGATTTTTGCGTTATATCTGCGACAAAATCAGACGTGCTGACTCTTTCGATTACTTGTTGAGCTCTCGGAAATATGGAGTCGTCCTTTTTAGTTGGAAATCAATAAAAAGTACTCATTATTAGTCTTAGGATCTTGAATTTCAATGCTATTAAAGCCTACATTTGTAGCATTCGAACATGGCGGATGTAGACAGTATCTAATTTTGGTATTTCTGTTTCTTTGGCTAGTTGAAGTATAATTTTGATAGTGTTTTATGCGGCGATTAACCTTAATTAACAGTGATCACAAAATTCTATATTGCTCTCGTGTCTGACATTTTTTAATGCGCAAGTTGTCTCCACGTGGTTTCTGGAATTTTTCTATCAAGTTGCAGAAACTACGATCACCGTACAACGTCGCTCCCAAGAGAGCTTACTTTGACACTGGCGAAATTGCCCTACCTAAAGTAGGACAGAAGCCATATTTTTAAATAAATAATAATACTTTAAATAATCTATTTGTGAGATCCTATAATTGGCTCCTATGTTATTTCATGTTTAACCTACTCTGTAATTTGTAGCTGCTGGTTCTCCGAAAATAAAATAAATAAATAAACATGAAATTACCGTGAGACTCACTCATAGTGAAAATAAACGGATCACTCACGTCTTAAAACGAGTTTAACTCGACATGTTTCGGGCTAATCCGTAGCCCTTCCTCTCGGAACACACGACATATTGGCACGTTTGGCAGCCGCCGTGACGTGCGACTCCGAGAGGAAGGGCTACGGATTAGCCCGAAACATGTCGAGTTAAACTCGTTTTAAGACGTGAGTGATCCGTTTATTTTCACTATAAATAATAATAATAATAAAGCCTAGAAGTTAATCCTTAAAGCCCTCTGTAACAAAGTTGTCAGCAAATTGAGGAAGCAAGTCATGCTCGAGTTAATTGAGTGTTCCTACTTATGTTCATTTGTGAACAATTTAAGCTGATTAGTCACGCGACACCCTACCAAGTTCACTTAGTTTAGACTTTGTTGCTTTAGTATATAAAAGCTCTTTGGTCTACTTACGTAAAGTGGCACTGCACACTTATAAACTGCTAAGGGTGTTATCACACCAATCGATCGATCGTCGATCGATGGTAGAATGGATTGGTTGATGTGGATCAACAGTTTCTACTACACCAAAACGACACCAATCGATCGACGTCGAACAGTAGCATCGATCGGCTGTCGTTCAATCGTTTATTGACCGGTATCCGTCGATCAGCTAAATCTACCCAAACAATTGATCAAAAGCGATTGATGACATCTATCGATTGTTGTGGTAACACCCTAAAAGATTTAAGCACACGGCGTATTATAAAAGCAAAGATGACGCCGCGTATATGCGCTTCAATTGAGATTCAATCACTTTTCTACTAGTTTTTTGAGAATTTACGGCTCCTTAAACGGGCGTTCACATCGCGCGTCGTCTGCGCCTAAATAATACGCCGTGTGCATTGGCTGGACCTAAAGTCTTAATCAAATGTAACTGTAACATTATTTCACATCGCGCGTCGTCTGCGCCTAAATAATACGCCGTGTGCATTGGCTGGACCTAAAGTCTTAAACAAATGTAACTGTAACATTATTTCACATCGCGCGTCGTCTGCGCCTAAATAATACGCCGTGTGCATTGGCTGGACCTAAAGTCTTAAACAAATGTAACTGTAACATTATTTCACATCGCGCGTCGTCTGCGCCTAAATAATACGCCGTGTGCATTGGCTGGACCTAAAGTCTTAAACAAATGTAACTGTAACATTATTTCACATCGCGCGTCGTCTGCGCCTAAATAATACGCCGTGTGCATTGGCTGGACCTAAAGTCTTAAACAAATGTAACTGTAACATTATTTCGCATCGCGCGTCGCCTGCGCCGAAATAATACGCCGTGTGCATTGGCTGGACCTAAAGTCTTAAACAAATGTAACTGTAACATTATTTCACATCGCGCGTCGCCTGCGCCTAAATAATACGCCGTGTGCATTGGCTGGACCTAAAGTCTTAAACAAATGTAACTGTAACATTATTTCACATCGCGCGTCGCCTGCGCCTAAATAATACGCCGTGTGCATTGGCTGGACCTAAAGTCTTAAACAAATGTAACTGTAACATTATTTCACATCGCGCGTCGTCTGCGCCTAAATAATACGCCGTGTGCATTGGCTGGACCTAAAGTCTTAAAGAAATGTAACTGTAACATTATTTCAAGTTTATGACCATCAAAACGTGGTTACATATTTTTCTCAAACATGCTATGAAATATTGACGTTATGTTCCTTATAATACGCCACGAAGTGTCACGTTGAAGGTGCGGGCTAGACGAGAGGTCAATAATGGAATTTCATACAACATTGCTGGCCTTGGCCAGCAAAGTGATCGTCTATTGTTTCATACTATGACGTTTATAGGTCTATGGCATCATAGCATTTAGCCATTAAAAAAAAACTATAAGCAATATTTTGCGTTTTGGTTCATTAAGACATTCTGCCACTACGTTTATTTAAGGTAAGGTAAGATGATGATGATGTTGGTGATGATGATGGTGATGTTGATGGTGTCGATGATGGCGGTGATGATGATGGTGATGGTGGTGATGATGGTGATGATGGGTGATGATGGTGATGATGATGGTGATAACGAGATGATGATGATGGTGATGATGAGATGATGATGTTGATGATGATGATGATGATGATGATGATGATGATGATGATGATGATGATGATGATGGGTGATGATGATGATGATGATGATGATGATGGTGATGATGAGATGATGGTGATGATGGGTGATGGTGATGATGATGATGATGGTGGTGATGGTGATGGTGATGATGATGGTGACGACGACGACGACGATGACGATGATGTGATGATGATGATGCATGTTTGAGAAAAACTCTATACAAGCCTTGGCCACGAACAGGGATTGCCGGCCTCGTATCTCTAGATGGCCTCGTTAACACTCTGCCATCTATAACTACTCGGCCGGCAATCCCCTATTTCGCGGCTGCTGCAGTAATGTACTATTTGAGGGGTCTATAATGGCTCCCATAAAATTTTAAGTCATAATGTATCATTAGTCATAATCAACGTTAGTCATACAGTGATTTATTTCTGAAACAATTTATTTTTCGGAATTATTATAAAACAAACCTAACCTAACCTACTGCATTCTATGAGATGGCATTTAAAAAAGTCCTGAAAAAATACCGTTTCAGAAATGAATCACTGTATGACTAACGTTGATTATGACTAATGATACATTATGACTTAAAATTTTATGGGAGAAAAGGGCCACCGATTTTTGAGACACGATTTTAACTTATTTTATTTTTACTCGTTGCTATATGCCATGTAGGTATTTATATTGTCACCTTTACGTGCCTATTTACCTGTTGGTCCTTAGTATTGTAGAGCTCAATCGAGTAGACCTAGTTATGAATTTATTTTGAAGCCGATACATCTGTTGTTAGATGTATCTGATGCACTATCCATATATGCAGTTACATTGAGCTGAAGTGCAACATCGTTTCGCTTTAGAGTCTAAGGAACCAGTGAGAATATTAAATCATTCACTTTAAAAAGCCGCAGCATGTTGTCCAGATCTCTCGTCATTACCTCGTTATCCAGACAAGTCTGACGGACAGTGCCTACGCTCGGCTTAATGAAATGGGAGCAATTGATGCCGATGATTCACGATGATAGGACCCTCGGCCGGCGCTCGCGCACCGCCAGTGCGCCGCCCGCCTCCCTCCGTCACACTTTAACCTCTTTTTTCCTGAATAAAGAGCTTGTTTTACACACGAAAAATAAATTCCCTTGTTTATTTTAACAGCGTGATTAATCACAGAGTTAATCAGTGTTCTCTAAAGCGCGAGCGAAGCAAACAGCGCTATCGGCCGTGATGTAATGCCGCGAATGGCGTAAGCGCTAGGCGGGAATCCATAACACTGATCCAGAAATAAATTTTTATTTGGCTGTCCTTGATTCGCGAGTTACTCAATGGTCCAGCTCTCAAGCAATGCACGGTTGTGCACTGGTGGATTTTGAATAATGTGCGTGCGGTGTGCCAAGCGTGTTGGGATTGTGATTTAAGTTTGTGTACCGAAGGAATGCGCGGCTGATTTTTGTGCGAAAATGGGCGACAATGGCGAGGTACGACTCATTTTTTTGACGCTTTCAATTCATGTCTTACTTAGGTACCATGTTTTAAGGTAAGGAAAACTTCTGGTGATTTTCCCCGGCTCTTATCTAAATCTTACAGTTTGTGATCCTTGAAGCTAAAATACTCTTCAGTATTTTAAAAAATAACTAGAAAGCAAGCCGCGATATGACTAAATGGCATATCGTAGTCTGCCTGCATTGGTATTAGTATAGGTATACTAATACCAATAGGTAGGTTGCCTGTATAGGTATTTTTTATATGGGCCTATGCAGCCCGAAATAAAAATTATTCTATTCTATTCTATTCTATTCTATTGGGAGACTTGTATATTTTTATAGCGTCATTATTTCCCAGACCAACTTAGTCATTAATTCCGGAAACATGTTAAATTCTAGTCCAATTTAATCTTTTCATAAGTGAAGCTACACAGCTTTACTTGTAAATAAAAACAAACACGAATATAAAAACGATGTTTTAACAACAGGAAATTCGTTTGATTTTAAGACTAGCTATTTATTGTAAAAGCTGTCTGCAACTTTTCACTTTATCTGAATCACTGCCAACAGCTGTCACTGAATAATAGCATTTTACGACTGCGGTGGCAAAAAATCAGGATACTCCCTTAATGGTAAGTAATAAGTGTAATAAATAACTGTGGTATACGGCACTTTGCAACACGTGGCCGATCGCGATCCTACAGGGCGAGATATTCGGCAGGCAAAAAAAGTTAACAAGTTCTTTTACAGACCACATAAAAACATTTTTCAAGCTCCAGACTTAAGAGTTCTTCGTTACCTTACCAAAAAAAACAACGCTGCTGCTGAACTACTTTGATTGGCTCTGCTGGACAGCTCAATTTCAAAAAGCATAACCTTAGTACCCTTCTCTTCTCTCTTGTTAGCTTCTGCCAGGGTGTAGGGCTCGAATAATTTCTTCCACTGACTACGCTCCTGGGCAGTCTGGATCAACTCTTCCCACCCCATCCCCAACACAGCCGTCTCTTGGTCTACAAAATGACATGAAGTAAGTCTAAGGCGACCTTTTTTCCTTTTGTCGGGCAACTCACCCTACCTCAGAACCCAACCATTCTAAAAGAACACAATTATACAAACTTCTCCCATAAAATGCTGCTTCACTCAGCATTTCTTTTGTACATTTGCGTACATTTTAAGTTGTGTCGTATTTCACACAGTGTTTACTCACATAATGGATCATTGTTGACATGTTCCGCGGCTGGCGGGCTGCCAACACGTTTAGGGCTGAACGCCGTTTGTAGGTTTACATACGGGACCTATAAACGCCCTTTGCCTCGTAAAGTTACTGCTGCTTTGTTGACAACTTTATATAAGGATTCGTAAGATTCATTTTTGTGTGATACGTAACGAGTATACTGCTTCGACCGTTAGTGGAATGTTGAAAATTTGCGTATTCGTTTCAGATTTACATGATATACGATGACATGGTAATAATTTCGTAGCGTCGATAAATAACGCAGCCTGTTGAAGTGGTTTGGATGAAAACCCCTTGTGTTTACCCCTTAGCCTCGTAAGCTCGATTGAAAATTAGAATTAAATAGCGGCCAATCCAAATCTTAATCATTTATTTGCGTATATGAACATTTTTTCAAGCCTTTATTTTTATGTATAGTCGACCAAGAAATTCCCATACCATTACATTACCACCATAAGGCTGCGCCTAAGGTTCAGTGTCTGTTGTATGGCTTAAAACATCAAAGGCTCTTTTCACTTACAAATCAATGTGACAATAAGCCTTATTGTTAAATCACTTTCGACTTTGACTTTTTTTTATTCTGATGTAGGAACTGTCATTAAAAATGGTAAACCAATTATTCGGTCAACTATGCAATATAAGCTGTCTTAAAAATCTGTCTATTCAAATTTCACCCACCTTTATTCTTTGGTGTTCGGATTGACTTATAATTTAGTATACGGGTGTGCAGATAATATGATGATGCAAGTTGGTACGGTGAACAAAAAAGCTGGTATTAAAAATGAAATGGCGAATCTCTCTCTCACCCTCAAATGTTTTTTTTTTTGTTTTATGTTAGAAAGGCCAGACAAACGAACTAGTGGGTCACCTGATGATAAATGATCACCACTGTCCATAGACACCCGCAGCGCTTTACGCGATGCCAGTGCGTTGTCGGCCCTAAAGGAAAGGGAACAGGGGAAGGGGGTGAGGAAGGGGTGAGGTATTGGGCCCCCGGCACTCACACTGACCGTACGAAACGCAAGCAGGATTACTGCTGCTTCACGCCGGTGTTCTGTGAGAGGGTGGTACTGCCCCGGACGAGCCGGCCCATTCGTGATGCAGCGGCTAGCTACAACATGGCTCTACCGCTACTAAAACAAAAATATTCGAATGTAATGACACTGATTAGCATTATTTACTATTTTACAAGCTTTTATTTACTTTCACCTCTCCCGTTGTCTGTGTGTCATCAAATTTTGCAAGTTAAATTTGACCCACTTCCCGATTTCCGATTGAGCTGAAATTTTGCATGCATGTATAAATCGGATGACAATTCAATATTATTGTCATGGAGCTGATCTGATAATGGATCTGGAAGGTGGCCACAGGAACTCCGTAATATAACGACATACCTAACCCTATCGAGTTTGGTCTCGTTTGATTCGTCTTGACGAGTATTTTGGTCCTAGACGGTAACCAGGGGCAAGAAATACGGTCAGCAAAAAAAGCTTGTGTTAAAAATTAAATTTTTAATATATAATATATTTTAGCTTTGTTTCCGCCACAGCGACATCCGTACATATTTCGCAGGAAAGGGTAACAATAAAGAAGTTAAACGAGATGACGCTCGTTTCATTTAAGACCGTCGGCCGTTATTGCTCATTCATTTTTATTTTACTCATAAATTATTTCGGAAGATGACCTTTCGTGGTCGCTTATATCGTTATATCATCCTTTTAAAATATAACTAGAAAAGATAGTCAGATTAGATAGAGGGAAAGAGCAAATATGTTATACGTAAGAAATAAATAAAATCTGACGGCATCTCAGACGAAATAAAAAGTAAGACTGAGTTCTGTGGACGCCAAAGGTATACTACGCCACGCCATTTGCATACAGTAACGCGCCCGCAAATCAGGCAAACTATACCTTGATAAGTTCGTGCGTGACACTCTGTAGAACCCTGTTGCAGTTAGTATTTACCGCACTTATCAAAAATATACTTGATAAGGACAGCAGAAGCTCCCTGCGAAGGGGTTCTACCGACTGTCACACATGAACTTGTCAGGTATAGATGAGCTAAGCACGCGGCCACAAGGCGACGCGTAGTTTTACCCGACTTCACTTTGTTACTTGCAGAATTCTGTCACTACTTTTAATTTAGTCTGAAGAATTATTAAATACGTGTGAAACGGCGGAACTGTCTAAGCCGCCTTTCTCTTATTGAATATCTGTCATTGTATTCGTGTGTACGTCTTATTGTATTATTTTTATATTTGGTCGGCATGAAAATACTTTAGTATTTTCATCAAGGGGCGGAATTTTCATAGCAAAAATCAAACGTCAAGAGGGAATGACCATCGTGTTGTGTCGACTATCGAAGATTTTTTGTCACTTAGCACGACATGTTTAATTTTATTTAATAAGGTAATTAAATTAGACCTCGGAATTTATACTGTTTAACATTTATTGTTTTGGTTTTATATTTAAATTGTAGCGAAATAAGACTAGTTACACTGTTTTATTGATTTATTATTTTGTTAACTTATTTACACACAGGTCTATTTTTATTTTTGGTAGATTATAGTGTCCCATTGTAAGGCGAAGGCCTCCCCTATTATAGATCTAATTTCAGTACTAAAAACATATCGTGCTAAGTGATAATGATTATTATCTTCACGTTGGATTTTTGCTATGAAAATTCCGCCTCTTGCTTACGCTTATTTAAACATCCTTGATTGCATATGTTATCAGCAAAACTCTCGCTTCTGGGAGAAACAGTCATCATTCTTATCAAGTTATGTAAATTAATATATCACGAAGTCCATGCCGCGGTAAACCTTGCAATGCAATAACGTGCAGCGAGCATGTGGTAGGTCATTTCTGTTATCACCGCGTATGACTAACACCGTTAGACACGCGTGCGGATACGGAGACCTTGAGATTTTTTTAACGGTAACGCATAATTAACGTTATAAGAATAATGTGATAATTAGTTTTTTATCTGGCGCACGCTACCTTATTTTTTTTCTTTTAAAGTTTAGGTGGAACGTATGTTCTTGCCATTCTGATAGATAATCATAAAGCCCAGTTTAGATTTGCGAGAAAAATTGTGCAAGTAGCATTTCATTTCGAGGCCGTAAAATGAACGAGTTTGAATTGTAGATCGAGCGCCGCAATGTAATGCACTTACACAATTTTTCTTACAAATCTAAACTGGGCTATAGAATGTCGGGAAAAGGTTTTCGAACGTTAGGTGCAAAAAAAAAAACTGCGGGTAGACGCTGCATTATCCGCTCTGATGCGCATCGCATTAAATGTAACCTTTCAGTAATAATTCCAATAAATTTAAGCTCTGGCATCAACGCAACAATGAACCCTGAGACCAAGCGAAGATTTGTAAGTTCAAATTTTTAAATCATGTTAAGCGTATACCTATTTTACATCGGCTGAAGATAAAAACGCGTATAAACATACGTATTGTCTGTCCGTGACTAGTAGGATACATTACCGCCATTTAGGCGTAAGTCACTAATCGATTTCGGTAAGCATTAAAAGATAACTTAACTTTACAATATGGATCCATAGACGTCGGCAGGATTATTTTCAGGAGGGTGCATCCATCGTCTTTATTATAGGTTTTATTTTATATCATAGATTCACTTCATTTTGTACCTTGAACCTCCCTCGCGGCACCCATGTCTGGATCTATGAAAAGTTGCTACGAGTAGTTTATCTTTCTAGTTTTTAACTTATAGTTCTAATGCATTAGAGTGGAGTAGGTGTTCAAACATTTTCTAACGCGCTTTTAAGTTCTGAAGATGTCTTCACATCATCCGCCCTTTAGAAAGACATCACACACGCACACACATCGGCAAGACAGCCCAGTACCTCTACCATGAGTTACACTAGTTTACAGTGACCGTACTCGCTAGCGACGGCGTAAATGATTTGTATGGAGAATTGTGTACAGCGCCTCTAGCCGTCACTTACGAAAGTACAATTCTCCATACAAATCATTTACGCCGTCGCTAGCGAGTACGGTCACTGTGAACTAGTGTAACTCATGGTAGAGGTAGGTATAGTCGACCAAGAAACTCCTTTGCCACCCTGAAGTTCAATGTCAGTTGTATGACTTAAGACATCAAAGGCTATTTTCACTAACAAGTCAATGTGACAATCAGCCTTATTGTTTTTATTCTGATGTAGGAACTGTCACAAAAAAAACCGGCCAAGAGCGTGTCGGACACGCCCAAGGTAGGGTTCCGTAGCCATTACGAAAAAATCAAGTAATATTTTTCTAAGGATTTCGTATGTGTACGGAATCATCCAAGTTTAGGTATGTTTTATACCTTAGGCTACTATTTACTCTTAAACTACAAATAATTTCCAAGCAATCTTAGCCGCTATAATTTTCCTAGTAAATTTAATATATTTACTACCATTCTGAATTTTTTCAAATTTTTCCACCCAACAGTTTAGATTTTAGAGGGGGGGGACGGCCGATTTTAATGAAAATTTTCACTTTAAAGTTGAATATTTCGCAAACAGATCACTGAATAGAAAAATCATGTTAGCAACCCCGCAATGGTTTTAAAAGACCTATCCAACGATACCCCACACTATAGGGTTAGCCGAGAAAAAAAAATCACCCCCACTTTACGTCTATGGGAGGTACCCTAAAAAAATTTTTTTTACTTTTTTCTATTTAATCACTTTGTTGGCGTGACTGATATATATATTCATGCCAAATTACAGCTTTCTAGTACTAACAGTCTCTGAGCTTAGCCGCGGACAGACAGACAGACAGACAGACAGACGGACAGACATGGCGAAACTATAAGGGTTCCTAGTTGACTACGGAACCCTAAAAATGGTAAACCACTTGGTCGACTATACTGGACACCTTATGCTAAAAGAACTTTCTATCAAAACGTGTCTAATCAGATACGTCCGATCAGTTCCTACTTCCGAGCCCTTTCATGAACCTTAAACATCAGAGCTATAGGCTGTAGGGCACTCGGTTGTTGCCAAAGCGATTTCCATGCAAAAGTCTAACATTATACGGCCATCTGCTCTATGGATATACTATAGCTTTATATAAGCCACAAAGGAAGAGAGCGACCGGGCCTGTAGCTGCTCATTTTTGTGCATGTAGCTTGCACGCTTGTGACATATTCGTATGAATTGTGACGTACGTGTAGGTACTAGCTACTGACACAAAAATGTGCAAGCTACATGCATGTGTATTCCCGGTTATATTGATATGCTCTAGTAAATGATGACTACAAAAATCTGCAATACCATCCTGTAGGTAGTTTTAATTCCTTACTCTCAGAAATGCCATATTTAGCATTGCTCAAACATTGGGCTTCATAAAGCTAATTTTACGGGCGGGCACACCTCGACCCACTAATTCCACGGATTGGCTGACACGCCCTTGCCTCGGCATGACTTAGTAACAATACATCGGGGTGAAATGACTTCCATTATTACGTACAGTCTAGACGTCGCCTACGCATTACCCATTTAAGAGGTAATTCGGCGTAGTGTGGATCACTAGCGGCGATTAAATTTGTCGACCGCGGCCTTCAAGTGTTGCATTCAGTGTGCTTAGTATAAGTTTTTACTTCACCAAATACTTCTCGATCGCGTTTACGTAAAAATTTCAATTCTATGGAAGCAAGGACGCGCGCGCGCGGAGGCGCTGTCCATGTTTTCATAGTAATTGATTTTTTTACGTAAACGCGATCGAGAAGTATTTGTTGAAGTAAAACTTATACTAAGCATACTGTATGTGTACATAATAATTCTACGTCTGGGCTCAATCTCTCTCTCTCTCTCTCTCTCAATATATGGGGAACATTTTCTATGACCTTAGGTTTTATTCAGCTGATAAAACAAAATACACCTTTTTTGGGCTGTTGTTCGCCCCCGCTGAAGTAGATTAAAACGTGTTATCCCGTGCTATAAAGTAGGCTATGTCACTCCAAGCCTTCTAACTATGTCCATACAAAAAATCACGGCACTCCGTCGCTCAGTTTCGACGTGAAAGAGGGTCAAAAAAACACGCTTACTCATTTATAACATTAGTATGGATTTGAGTTCTTTATTTAATTGTATATTTTGCTGCGAAACAAATATTGCTTAGCTACACCCCTAAGTTCTGTTTATCTATCTCGTTCTACCAGGATCCTTTAGTTAACCACTGTTATACTAGAACATAAATGTAATTTATTCCATTGCGTGTAAATTTGCCTGGTGTAAATCGCGAGGCGTGCTGATTAGTGGACGATGACCTATTAGCGGAGACTTCATTTTAGCCTCATGCCACGGAAGTCTAGAATGTTTTAACCCGAATATTACTATTGGTATTTTTACACTGCACGGCTTGAACAAACAGCAACATGAAATATTTACTAATTATGCTAAAAGTGGAATGACTCTATCTATGTTTCATATTTTAGGAGAATTTGAAAAAATAGGGTTATATTATTATCTAAATTAAATATGTACTAGGGGCGTTCAATAAAAAGTGAGAATGAGTATGTTATAAACAACTTTTACTAAATGTCATTTTATTTTTCGACATAGTCACCTTTTAGCATAATACACATAGTATATCTTTTTTCTAAACTTAAAATTCCATTTTTAAAAAAGGTCTCATCTTGAGTACTTAAAAAATCTTGTACTGCAGCGACTACCGCGTCGTCGTCTTCAAATTTCTGGCCTCTCAGGTATTGTTTCAATCTCGGAAATAGGTAGAAATCACTGGGAGCGAGATCTGGTGAATACGGAGGATGCTTAAGGATATCGAACCCAGCATCACGAATTGCAGCCATTGCAACGGCGGACTTGTGTGCCGGGGCATTGTCCTGGTGGAACAGCACAACTTTCTAGAGTTTACCTCGCCGTTTTTCGCGGATCTCATTGTGCAATGTTGCTATTTGCTTGGCGTATAAAGTGCCCGTAATAGTGGCTCCATGCTCGAGATACTCAATCATTAATACCCCTTTACCATCCCAAAAAACAGAGCCCATGACCTTACCGGCAGATGGGCTCACCTTGAATTTCTTCGGAGTTGGAGATGATGGTTTTTTCCATGTCATAGACTGCAGTTTCGTTTCAGGGTCGTAATGATGGAGCCATGTTTCGTCCATTGTTATAAATCGCGCCAAAAAAAGTTCCCGGTCTTGCTGCATCAGGTTCAAAGCTTCTTGACAAATCTCTAGTCTAGTTTGTTTTTGCGTGTCAGTAAGCATTCTTGGTACCCAACGCGCAGATACCTTTTTCATACCCAAGCGTTCATGTAAAATATTATGCACGCTCCCCGTTGAAATCTTTACATTTTCAGCAATAAAACGAACTGTGACACGACGATCTGCCAAAACTGAGTTTTCGACTTTTTTCACAATTTCTTCAGTTACTGCTGTAGTAGGGCGTCCGGAGCGGGGGTCGTCCATTGTCGATGTTCTTTCACGTCTTAATTCGGCGCACCAACGTGCGACTGTCGAGTACGGAGGAGCATTAGATCCTAAAGTGTCCCGCAAATCCAAATTGACTTGGTCCGTAGAAAATTTTTTCAAATACAAGTAGTTGAGAACGGCGCGCAGTTCAATTTTCTCCATTTTCGCTAACGCACTCAATAGCACTGCAAAGAAATTACCGTATATTTTTTTAAACAAAAGACAGTTAGTTTTTTTTTTCATAGCAATCAGCTAGATAGATTAGCTTTACCGGCCAGTATTTAATTTCGTAATATTAAAAGAGTTTGCATCTCATTCTCACTTTATATTGAACGCCCCTCGTATTTTTAATAAGTTTTTTTTGCCGAATACAGTTCAATGTACTTGTTGTTTGTTGAATGAACTACATAACTATCCGTACAAAATTTCAAGTCAATCCGATTCAAAAGAAATGGGTGAACTTCAAGATACGAGAGCGGGATTTGAAGACAATTTACATACATACGAACATAACAAGTGAAATAAAAGCGTGTAAAAAATCAAACATTATAGTCCGTTAGATCGAAAAGTAGGAAAGTTTTGATTTACTAATAGCCACTACACGTTCTTTCACAGAAGTAAAGATAAATCTTAAAAAAACTATTATGATTTTTAATGACAATAAACTACTTGTTCATACACCGATTAGTAGTCCATTAATTCTCTTCTGTTTTAACAAAGTATCGAACCTTAGTATCAGAGTTTAATCTATGATGTTTCTGTTTATTTACACAAGTGGTATACACTCCCTTTTGACGTCAGGTGAACCTGTAGCTAAGTCTTTTCTGTATTTTAAACTATACCGAATGTTGGCTTTCTTTATTTATGTTGTGTTCATCTAATTCTTCCAATAATTACTAGAAAACGAGCCTCCAAAATAAATTATTATTAACATCAGCCTATTAGTAAATAGTTAAAGAAACTTCTGCTTGTCCAATATTGAAAAAAAAAGCATCGCCCGTGAATGGCGTTCTTCCACAGCCCGTGAGCAGAATTATTAATTTAGTAAGAGTTGTATTTTACGTCGATTCATTATTAACTAATACATTATTACTCAGTATAGTCAGTATGCATACTAAAACGATGAACGGAGTGGTTCTTCTACTTTCAGCAATCAAAAAATTGTCACAGATAAACAATGTATACGTTGTTATTTGCAAGATGTCCGTCATCCAATAATCCACAAGCAATCGAATCTAAAAAGAAAATATCATGTTCGTTATTGACCATTCATGTCTCTTGTCCTCAGCTCCGACACGAACTGGACCGCGTCGTGAATGAGCGAGACCGCCTGCTGACAGAGAGTTCCGAACTCGGCGTCGACAAAGCGTCGCGCGAGGCCGACCGCGTAGCCCTACGCGCGGAGTTGCGGGAGGCGCGTCAGCGGGAACAAAGACTGCTGCTGGACATAGGGGACCTAGAAGACGAGAATATATCGTTGCAGAAGCAAGTCTCCGCTCTACGGTCGTCGCAGGTATCTGATATTTACAGTAAAGCTTACATCTCTAGGTATAGGAAGTGTGTATGAATCGGACTGCTTGAATGATACGCTGATCTTCGGCAGGCACAGCAGTGAGAAACAAGGCTGCTGGAGATTTTTTTCTATCGATCACGTAACTCCAAAATACCATTCGGAAGTGATGCAAAATCGTGTTGAATTTGAAACACGAGTAGAGTTAGAAAGTATGTATGTATGTATGTATGTATGTAAACTCTTTATTGTACAAAAATAAGGAAAAAAAGAAATACATTATTGACAACCGTTGAAATGTATGTACAAAGGCGAACTTATCCCATTAAGGGATCTCTACCAGTCAACCCTTGAGTGGATGAAAGGAGCATTTAGTAAGGGACCGACAAAGAGTAAGTCAAAATAATACAGTCGGACAAAGCAAAGGCTACAATACAACTTTTAGTAAATACAATACATAAACTCATAATATAAAGAAACCTAATAATAATATACTACCATATACAACATATATATGCAAAATACATATAATAAATAAGCAGTGTTCTCAATATATTAAAGTGATGGTGTGAGCCACATCTTCTTCAAAGCTTCCCTGAACGACACCACGGAAGGAGATTGCCTAATGGAGGTGGGTAATCGATTCCACAGTCTAGCAGATTGCACAGTAAATGATTTTGAGTAAATTTTGGAAGAAGTAGAAGGACAGGCCAAAAGAAGATTGGTACTCGACCGCAAACGATGCTGGCTTCCTTCAGCCAAGTAGCTGAAACTTACAGTGAAACTTACAGTGAAAGTTACAGTTAGAGTTGTAGTTTTTGAACCTACTCGTATACTCAGATTTTTGTCAAATGTTGTGATTTTTGGTTGAGCCGAATGGTATTTTTGAGTGATGTGATTGCAATAATCTGTTCCATACTCAATATGTATAGGACAATTAGAGGATGAGAATAATATTTCTGCATAACCAAGTGTCTGCACCACAGCCTTTGCAGGTAGTTAGTAGTAGTTAACAGGTAAAGAAATGCTGTATCTTTTAGTTAGAGGTCTAAACGCGTAGCTAACATAGTAAGTTGATGTTTTGCTTAACTTAGGGGACCGGGAGTATGAGACTATCGCTGCAGAAGCAATTAAGTTCAATCCATTTCATTTGGTGGTTCGACTACAATGAAGGCAAACCGCAGTAGAGCATTTCTCTAAAACTTTATACATATAATTTTAGACTCCAACTTGCATATAAATTTACAGGCAAGCTAAGTAGCGTGAATGCAACTGAGCCTAACTAATACAGCATCCCATCCCAAAATGCCCTGATTCATTTGTATGAAAACTTTCTTTTTTTGTTACCAAAATTTCCTTGTTTGTTGGTAACAAAAGAAAATCCATACTATTGAATCAGGACATTCACGCTACTTATCTATAAATTTCTATGCAAATCTGAGTCCAAAATTGAAGGTACAAAGTTCTTCAGAAATACTCAGCAAATAGTTAAATTTTCGCTGTATGTACGATGGGCAAAAGTGCATGGACACCTCGGGGCGACAATCGCGTGAGCATTGATCGCCGCCGTTACCGAACGTTACCGAAGTCTTACTCAATTCGGAAGCCTTGTCTCCATTCCAGGTTGAGTTCGAAGGGCTCAAGCATGAAGTGCGCCAACTCCGCGAAGAAGCGGAGAATCTGCGCGCGGCGGCAGACGAAACAGCCGCGCTGCGTCGCATCGCTGAGAGGCAGCTGGGCGAGGCTCTGGAGGCTTTGCAAGCCGAGCGTGAGGCCAAGTTCGCCGCCAAGAAGGAGCTCGACGCACACCTTAGTCGCGAGGCTGCTTACAACATTACCAACCTAGCCTACTCCATACGCGGTGAGTCCTATATGTAAACTGCACCCTCAAGCCACAGCACAATCTTATGTCCGTAAACCATCACTGTAATCGTCTAGGAAGTCGCTGGGGTATTTATTGTGAAAAGGTACTGCGGGTCGTGCTTATGGCGGTTTAGGCTTACTCCGTTTATAGTTCACCCAAGTTTAAAGTCGGAGCAATAGATACATCTATTTGATTTACCCTTTCTTGAGCTCTTTTCAGGCCACTTCGCCTCTAAAGCTTAGGTTAGGTCTTCCTGTATAACTCCAAAATACCAAGACGACCAAGGATCGGAAAAATGCCCGTCACTTCAAAAAGCTAACTTTGTTTTGTATAGTAGAGACTCCCTTATGAGGTTATAATTTATGTTCAAATGATATCTGTATACACACGTGAGGGTCACTTGCACGCCTGCTAGGTCTTGGGTTAAAAAATAAAATCGTTAACCCTATGTTACGGGTGACAGTTCCATACATTTTGACAGTACTTAATCCTGAGTTAGCCCTACCGATGTTATAATTATCTCTGATCCGTGCAAGTCGGCTTTAGTGATATGATGGCAGTTCTCTACCTTGGATATATATATATATATATATTTTAATTACCCTAATGGATGTCCCACTGCCGGGCAAAGGCCTCCCCTTTTTCTTTCCACCCGTCTCTGTCCCTCGCAAAATCCCGCCAAAATGGGTCAAAACGGTCCAAGTCATATCCCGCCATCTCCGTTTTGGTCTGTTTCTGCTCCGGTGCCCGTCGCTTGGAACCCATTTTTTTATTTTTATTGTATAGGGGGCAAACGAGCAGACGGCGGATTTCGGTGACGATTTATGCCCAGCAATCCGGATGCATTCGGCAGACATGTCCCGCCCAGTCCCACAATTGGCTAATCATTAGTACGCAATTGTAATAGAATCTTTTTACAGACCACTAACATCTTGCACGCCTCTTTGTTAGTATTCTCCTAAGTTTTGTTTCGAGACCCAATGTAAGGTTTAGACTGCAGCTGTCACGTACATGTGTCTATTTCTCATGTACTCTGATAATAAATGTTTCTCCAGGAATGCCAGAAGACGGCGGCTCGGACGAGGGTTCCCCAGGCGCGTCCAACTCTGAGTTGGCGGCTGCGATGGGCGAGCACCACGCCGACTTGTTCTCAGAGGTCCATCTGCACGAGGTCGCGCGCCTCGAGAAACAGCTCGAACAGGCGCATAACGAGAACGTGAGTTACATTATTGAGGTGTGCGGAGGGAATCTGTAAGAGAAAACACGAGAATACTCGACAATGGATAGTTTATTACTACGAACAATAGTGCTTATGTAGATATACATGTACTTATCTATGTACGACAGAATGTTATAACCAGTTCTTCACCTCATTATTTTAGTTGTACCCTACAAAAGATGCCAAGCGATTTTGACGTGAGCCGACTCGAGCGGAGTTTTTATTCTACACTTGAAGGGCCTGATACGGGCAACTTTGTGTATTTGTAACTCGGCTAGCTTTCTCGCTCGTGCGTTGTTAGACAAGCGTTCGGAAAAGCTGCCATAGCCATAAGTACGTGAACATGCTCATATTTAGTCATAATTAGACGTCTTGAAAAGGATATAACTAAAAAAGTGTCATGGTCACTCTTCAGAGACATCAACGCCAACGTTCTCTGAAAGACAGTAAAAAAATAAATCGATTTAATTAAAGCTGGTTTCCTTAATGATTTTATTGTTTACCTCTTAAGACTTTAAGTAAGTAAAGAGACAAGATATAGCCAGAAGAAACACCGAAGCCACCAAGAACTGTCCTTCTATCATGAAAGCAATTTGTTCCGCAGAGCCAACTGACAGCGTCTGTGCGCGCTGCGCAAGCGACGGCAGAGACCGAGAGCGCATGCGCGGCCGTCCTGCGCTGTGGCTTGCAGCGCGCCGCTTCCCGCGTCACCGCCCTCTCCGCTCTGCACACCGACTGCGCGCCTGCGCCACTGGTAAGGATAATTATCTGACATTATTGCGAACTACGCATAACGCGAACGTACGCATCGATAGAAGTAGACTGATGTTTAAAATACACTTTGAACGCTTACTTTGGGCGAGTTCTAAGAAGCAGTTGTAAAGTTGTTGAAAGATTAAGTTTTTGTTTTTTTTAGATTATTAGGTTTTTTTTTCTTAGTTCTTTGAAGTGACCCGCTGCTGGGAAAAAGCCTCACCTTCTATCCGCCATTTGTGTCATTGGACTTTTGAATGTACAGAAATTTACTGAAAGTTAACCCCTGTTTTATCACTTTTTGCCGGGTATTGGGAAACAATTGTAAATTGGATAAAATCTATCCATGTTATAATAAAAAATTATGAAGTCTGATTAAATTTTCAACTCTTATCCACTGTTACCTAAACTAGTATTTTTTTTTTGAGTCACTCAATTAATATTATTCCTCCCTTGGTATAGACCAGTAGCTCCTAACCTTTTTTTGTAATCAGGTTTTCTAGATTGACTATGTAACGTCATCTCGTCTGATACTGCTTGATACTGCAATGCCGCGTAACCAACAATGGCTAATGCCGCGTATTTGAATAGAGACAAATTTTACAGGAGTGCGTTAAAATTGAATATATTTATGTTTTTACATATACAGGGTTATTTTTAATTCACTGACATCCTCTTAACCCTGAATTCCTATCACTCAAACAAATATTTTTTGTTCTACGACTTTTTAAAATGAAGCACTTTTTTTCCCATACAAATACACAGAGTATCGTAAAAATAAGAGGTAATCTCAAATTTTCAAAACGTTATTACACCATAAATATTAAGTTATGACAAACGCCGTAAAACAAAAAAACATTTGTTTAAGTGGTAGGAGTTTAGGGTTAAAAGGATGCTAGTGAATTACAAATAACCCTGTATGCGTACATCTGCGAAATCTTAAAATTGTTACTTTTGTAGGTTACGCGTCATTAGCCATTGTAGGTTACGCTACGCGGCATTAGGCGGTTGTCACACTGTTCCGCACGTCGCAGCGGCGTCCGATGCTGCGGTTTTTAACTTTGTACTGTAGAATCTTATTTGTATACATAAACCGCATGGTATAAGGTATAACACGCTGGCTCCGCCTCTCCGTGCGGGGGTGCGTATCGCACGACGGTTCGCGCTCTCGGACGGAGATGCGGTGCGGGACGGATGGTATGTCACACCGTATTGAATGTGAAATGAACGCAAGATGGAACTAAACGCGGTTCGTCGTGCACCGCAGCTCCGGACGAGATACAGAGCAAAGACACTAACAACCGAGACAAACCACTCTGGTTTAACGATGGTCTTATATTATTGTTATGTATTTTTGATTTATCTCTGTAATAAATAAAATAATAATAAATAATCCGGACGGCGGTGCGTCGTCGCCGCACGCGAATTCGTCGCTCCGCACTCTGCAACGGGATGCGGCGGCAGTGTTACAACCGCCTTAGAGCCCTCGTGCATTAGGCGGCCAGGTCGTTGCGGCGAACTAATTCTACCGTGACATATCGTCACTACTTTTAAAAAACCGGCCAAGAGCGTGTCGGGCACGCACAAGGTAGGGTTCCGTAGCCATTACAAAAAAATCAAGTAATATGTTTCTAAGGATTTCGTATGTGTACGGAATCATCCAAGTTTAGGTATGTTTTATACCTTAGGCTACTATTTACTCTTAAACTACAAATAATTTCCAAGCAATCTTAGCCGCTATAATTTTCCTAGTAAATTTGATATATTTACTACCATTCTGAATTTTTTCAAATTTTTCCACTTAACAGTTTAGATTTTAGAGGGGGGGGGACGCTCGATTTTAATGAAATTGTTCACTTTAAAGTTGAATATTTCGCAAACAGATCACTGAATAGAAAAACCATGCTAGCAACCCCGCAATGGTTTTAAAATACCTATCCAACGATACCCCACACTATAGGATTAGTCGAGAAAAAAAAATCACCCCCCCCTTTACGTCTATGGGAGGTACCCTAAAAAAAATTTTATTTTTATTTTTTATTTTACCACTTTGTTGGCGTGACTGATATGTATATTCATGCCAAATTACAGCTTTCTTGTACTAACGATCTCTGAGCTTAGCCGCGGACAGATAGACAGACAGACAGACAGACGGACAGACATGGCGAAACTATAAGGGTTCCTAGTTGACTACGGAACCCTAAAAAGCTCTTATCTAAACATGGATAATCATACGAAATGAATTTTACACCGTCAGCTTAAGGTTCAGTTCAGATTGCACATTAATTTGAGATACAAGGTTTTTTAAAGTAGTGACGATATGCAAGTGCGCGCACTAGGCGACCAGCGGCCAGCAGAAACATCGCGACTGCCAGTTGGCTGGCTACGTGGTCGCAGATAAAATCGCAGCTACCTAATGCCTGGCCGCCTAATGCGTGGGGCTCAGGTATCAGTACAGTACAGTACAACGCACGTAAAAAGAGCTCCTGGCGACATGCGTGCGCAGTGAGCGAAATACGGACCAAATTGGCGGTGAGCGGTGGGGGACGTAGAGCGCGCGCGCGGCCGTCACGCCATTGGTTTGTTAGTTGACAGATGCGCAAGCCATTGGCTTGTTAGTTGACCGATGCGCAAACGTATCCCCTCCACTAGCCACCCAGAGCTCTTTTTACGTTAGGGATGCAAATATCGAAAGCAAGAACATCGATGTATCGATACATCGATGTTTCAGAACAAATATCGATGTTCAAAAAACATCGCCCCTAAAACATCGATGTATCGAAACACCGATGTTACTTTTTAATTTTTTAATGATCTATCTTTTTAATAGTTAAATTGTATATTATCTATTATCTATAACAATATTATCTATTAAGTCTTTAGAATAAGGAAGGTGTAGAGTAGAGTATAGGAAATAAAATTATCTTTAACAGCTATTTTACTAAAAATTTCTAATAGATGGCAGGCAAAACATCGATGTATAAACATCGCATAAAACAACATCGATATATCGATGTTTTGCAATGGTGAACATCGATGGCAAACATCGATGTTTTTTCACTGAAACATCGATGATTCAAAAACATCGATGTATCGTTTGCATCCCTATTTTACGTGCGTTGACTTGTATCATAGTTTTGCTGAGCACGTATCGTGTCGTAGGATGAGAAAGCGGAAGGCGGGGTGCCGTCCCGCGCGGCGGCGTGGCTGACGTGGTGGCGCGTGTCGGGCGGCGAGCTGGGCGGGCTGGCGGCGGCGCTGGGCGAGCTGACGGCGGCGGCGGCGCCGGCGGAGGGCTCGCCCGCCGCGCTGGCCCGCGCCGCGCTCGCCGACCTCAGCGACCGCGTGGCCGAGGCCGAGGTGCGCGCCGCCGCGCTGCAGGCCGACTGCGATCTGCTGCGCACGCTGGCCGGAGGTAACGCTGCACTGTCACCATCATCACCATCCCAGCCTGCAGGGCACAGGCCTCCTCTCAGAATGAGAGGGCTTGGGCCGTAGTTCCCACGCGGACCCACTGCGGATTGGCTACTTCACACACAAACGACGACCTGCCCCCTGTACAACTATATCGACAAAATTGTAACATTTTACTATGAGAAACTTGACAATTTTGTCGAATTGTAGCACTTGTAACTTTTGTGGTACAGAACCCGGCCTAGTGGTTAGAGAACCTGACTACGAAGCTTGAGGTCCCGGGTTCGATTCCCGTGTCGGGGCAGATATTTGTATGGAAAATACGAATATTTGTTCTTGGGTCTTGGGTGTTTAATATGTATTTAAGTATGTATCTAACTATATAAGTATGTTTATCCGTTGCCTAGTACCCATTACACAAGTTTTGCTCAGCTTACTTTGGGACTACATAAAAAAAAACCATTGAATTTCTTAGGTTTCGTCCGGGGCATTACCTCTCACAGAACACTGGCGTGAAACAGCAGTACTCCTGCTGGGTTTCGTACGGTCAATGAGAGCGCCGGGGGCCCTATACCTCTCCCCCCCCCCTCCCCTTTTTTAAAGGACGGCAACAGATCAGTGACTGTCTTTGAGTTAGTGATATTTATGGACGGTGGTGTTCATTTTCCATCAGATGACCCGCTAGCCTCCATCTCATAATAAAAAAAAACTTAGCCTCTTCTAACGACTTAAGATTACCAGGCAATTTACAGAAAATCAAAGTTTCAGCCACGAAGATGCTCTTATTTTGTATACAGCTAGAAGGACGGACTGAACATAAATCATACCAATATTGGGATCGTTGGTATATCGTAAGGCCAATGCCTTAGAGTCACATCCTTACTAATATTATAAATGTGAAAGTGTATTTGTTTGTTTGTTTGTCCTTCATTCACGTCGAAACTGAGCGACGAATTGCCGTGATTTTTTGTATCGACATAGTTGAAGGGCTGGTGAATGACATAAGTTACTCTTAAGAGGGTTTATACCTGCTGAGCTGGCAGCGTAGCATTTTTGTTAGTTTTTCTCGATTATTCCATAAAAATTGAATGAAAATTAAAAATGTTTTGTATACAAATTGTTCTAATATGTAAGTTAATGTGTCTACTGCAATAATAATTCGTGATAGACTTTTATTTTCTTTAAAAACGAACAGTTCAGTTTATTACCTAACGGTTTTCCAAGACAATAAAAGTCTTATCACGAATTATTATTGCAGTAGACACATTAACTTATATATTAGAACAATTTGTATACAAAACATTTTTAATTTTCATTCAATTTTTATGGAATAATCGAGAAAAACTAACAAAAATGCAACGTTGCCAGCTCAGCAGGTATAAACCCTCTTAACCACGGAAAACACGTTTTAATCTACTTCAGCGGGCTTCAGTCTACACTAATATTATAAAGAGGAAAGATTTGTACCTATTTTTGTATGTTTGTAATGAATAGGCTCAAAAAGTACTGGGCCGATTTAAAAAATTCTTTCACCAATAGAATGCTACATTCTTCCAATTTGACATAGGCTACATTTCATTATGAAAAAAATTAGGGATCCTTGGTAAAATTTGAACAATGTAACCGAAGGTGTAGAAAAATGAGTCTTAAAATGTCTTTCGTCGAATGCGCTGCCGAAACTATTAGCGATAGAACAAAATAATGTACAACAATATTGAAGAACATCATAATGTCTACAAAAAACTCCGCGGTAGCATATGTCCAACTATTGTAGTTATGTCACTACAACAACTTTTTTCATTTTAAACATTAATGAAAATGCTAACCAAATTCAAACCATGCTATTTATGTGTTTATATTAATCCTTATCCAAATAAATTATTTAATGGTAAAGACCATTTAACTACCTATAAAATAGTTTTTAAATTATTTAAATTGGACTTTCCATTCAAAAGATATTACGAATTAAAAAATTCAAACAGTAAACAAAACCGCCATAGCGCCGTGGCCGTTGTTTGCGATGCAGTCTGAAAAGTGCGCCGGGCATCGCGGCGGGCGGGGTGGAGGGGGCACTGAAATACAGGAGTGGGGCGTGCACGTCTGTAATAAATAATAAATAATAAATAATAATTTTTTAATAAATAAAAATATTTGTGAAAAAAAGTGTTTTATATCCAAATTTCCAAAAATAAATAATTGTCTACCCCGTGCGAAGCCGGGACGGGCTGCTAGTTTTTTAATAAAGACATCCTCACGTTGCTTGACAAATAAACGAAGTGCCAGTATGCGACTGTGTGTCTTGTGATTCCAGGCGCGGGCCGCGCGCTGTCGTCGGCTGCGCCGGCGCTGACGTCGGCGGCGGAGGCGCTCGCGCAGATGTACCACCACGTGTGCGCCGTCAACGGCACGCAGCCCGAACGGCTGCTGCTCGAACACGCCGCCGGCACCGACGGTGAGTACGAGGAATGGCCCATTCTACTTTTCGTTGACCAATCATTTTTAGTAATGTGCTCTTCAAATATTTTTTTTACAAAAACGGTAAAGTGCTCGGTTTTATCATTAAAGATTGAAATAGGCACATAATGAAGCTTATATTTCAAATTATCACTACGCATAAAAAGTAATCATTATTATCTATAAAGTAGGTAACGCAGTGGACATGCGTGTGTCCCCGCCATTCGTATGGAAATTGGTGTATTTTCCGCTGAGTTACCAATTTTTTCCACAAAATTTCTTTGAATTTAAAGTTTTTTTGCTTTAAAATATTAAATTTAGTTATTTCAGTTTTCATATAAGTTATTTACACTTGAAAAAAATCACCAGGTATGCCTTGTATTTCATGAAAGATTAATGGTTACTTAAAAGTAGAATGGCCCGAATCACAATTTTTGACGGCAAAATATTATTTGGGTGAATCAACTTTTTAGTGCCACCCGTTACGTAACTAAAACCAAATTAAATTCTGCGACCACAGACCACACCAAGCGTGTTGGTGGCCGCTAGGATTTATTTATTTATTAATTTAGACATGCCAACAGTATATAAACAAAACATTACAAATCAAAAAAATTACAAGTTTTGGCTCCCGTGCATGCACCAATAACAGGCATGCGACAGCATTATTCATGTTCAGGGACGTACACTATAATTAAAAATAAAATAGATCATACAATATAAACATAGCAATATTAATTAAAATACACAAGAAAAGTAAAAAACGCTAATTATCAGATGTGTGCAATGGATCCAGCATCCTACGCCTAATTGATTGTATAGAGTCCTGAAAGATGTCAAATTTGAATTGATTTGCTAAGTCTAGGTCGTTGAAAGATTTTTGGATACGATAAAGTGGAAGGGAAGAGATCTACCAATTTTCGTCCTGGTGCCTCCCGGGCGAAATGTAGTTCGACGACAAGTCCGCGTGTTGGTTTTAGGCACTGTGAAATTAATTCGTCTCAACAAGTGGGTATCAGTAACTGTCCTATTAATGATTTTATGTAAAAATGCAATGTCAAGAAAGGATCGTCTGTCAAGAAGAGAGTTCGTTTTAAAGAACTCAAGCCTTTTTTCCTCATAGCTAGCGTGTCGATTTATGAATTTCTAGTTCATGGACGTGTATGCAAGTTTCATCGTATTTTTTTTTAAATAGCGAGTTTATTTCGTAGTGCGTGGCGCGGACGGGCGGTCCGTGGACGTGGAGGAAGAAGCCCTGGCGCTGGCGGCCGGCGAACTGGAGGGGCTCCGGGCTGCGGGGGCCGTCGCGCGCGCCGCCGACACGCTGCTGGACCAGCTGACGCACCTGCGGGCCGCGCTCGACGCCGCGCTCGACTCGCGCCGCCATCACCACCGCGCGCCGGGTAACTGTACACAGAGAGGGGGGGGGGGGGGGAGGGGGGCGCGGGGCGGGGCGCGCGCCGCCGACACGCTGCTGGACCAGCTGACGCACCTGCGGGCCGCGCTCGACGCCGCGCTCGACTCGCGCCGCCATCACCACCGCGCGCCGGGTAACTGTACACAGAGAGGGGGGGGGGGAGGGGGGCGCGGGGCGGGGCGCGCGCCGCCGACACGCTGCTGGACCAGCTGACGCACCTGCGGGCCGCGCTCGACGCCGCGCTCGACTCGCGCCGCCATCACCACCGCGCGCCGGGTATCTGTACACAGAGCGGGGGGGGGGGGGAGGGGGGCGCGGGGCGGGGCGCGCGCCGCCGACACGCTGCTGGACCAGCTGACGCACCTGCGGGCCGCGCTCGACGCCGCGCTCGACTCGCGCCGCCATCACCACCGCGCGCCGGGTAACTGTACACAGAGCGGGGGGGGGGAGGGGGGCGCGGGGCGGGGCGCGCGCCGCCGACACGCTGCTGGACCAGCTGACGCACCTGCGGGCCGCGCTCGACGCCGCGCTCGACTCGCGCCGCCATCACCACCGCGCGCCGGGTAACTGTACACAGAGCGGGGGGGGGGGGAGGGGGGCGCGGGGCGGGGCGCGCGCCGCCGACACGCTGCTGGACCAGCTGACGCACCTGCGGGCCGCGCTCGACGCCGCGCTCGACTCGCGCCGCCATCACCACCGCGCGCCGGGTAACTGTACACAGAGCGGGGGGGGGAGGGGGGCGCGGGGCGGGGCGCGCGCCGCCGACACGCTGCTGGACCAGCTGACGCACCTGCGGGCCGCGCTCGACGCCGCGCTCGACTCGCGCCGCCACCACCACCGCGCGCCGGGTATCTGTACACAGAGCGGGGGGGGGGGAGGGGGGCGCGGGGCGGGGCGCGCGCCGCCACCACAAAAAAAAGGAAAAGGAAAATCCGTATTCGCTACTTTGTGGCGGATCTTTTACCTTCATTAATTTTCAATTTATAGATGAAATTCTTATAAGCGATTAGTTCACGATCACTTTTATGGTGTCCGTGAAACCATCCAAACCATTTTAGGGCCCTGCTTAAATTAAAGTACCCTTACTTTTGATAACTTGATCGTTTATCCGTTCCTCAGGCTCCTTCCAACCCGACCTCCCTTCCTGGAAATTCAAAGGTCCATACAACAATCCTATCAAGAAAGTAAAAGACCTAAACAACACCAAGTTAAAGATGGCGGACTCTAAGAGAAAACTTAACAACCTAATCGCCAAGCTACAGATCAGAATTGATCACGAATCTGAAAGTTACGCGTCTACTGGGCGATCCGTGAAAGAAATCGCAAACTATTTCGAGCACATCTCGAAAGGTCAATCTGACAAATTGAAAAGTTTCGATTACGATAAAGCTGACGCTTGGAGTTCTAATCGAAGCTTCGAGAAATTCAATCTCAATTCGTCTTTCAATAAGCCTAGAATACCTAGCTTAAAGAAGACTACGCTGTCGATACATAAGAACTCTCCTAAGAATGCGAATCTGCATTCGGTGTGGACGAACGCCATGTTGCAAGGACAGAGTATGTACTGCAGGAGTGCTGTGCGGAGTGAGAACGCTAACATGTTTAGTAATGTAAGGGACTCGCTGCGAACGAGTTTAGTGACGTGTGTCTTGTTATTGCAGTATATAATGTGATTAGGTCTGCCGTGATGCCCACTACAGTAAGAGACCACTTCAATCCCCTTGCAGTAGCTAGAATTAGAAATAGAGGTAGAAATGTAGTAATCTATTTCGATTCGTTTTCAAATTTCCTATTTCTTTCCATTTTTTCTATTCCATTGTAGCAGACTTCCGTAATTATGAAATAGTCATTCGAGACACTTCGCTATTCCTAAATTGAGAAATATCAACTCTCACTAGCGTTTGAAAACTTACAGTCAAGGTCATAAATATATATATTTTATGTACGTTACCAAGGCGTCAAAAATATCTATCCAACTCTATGCCACTAACCATAAGGTTGGTGTTTCCATATCGCACGCCTAAATCAAAAGAGCATCCAAAATTGTCTATGTTAGGATTTGATTTTACATCAAAGAGGTTTACATTATTTAGTTTCGTCTATGATTTGATTTAGAAGGTTTTTCAGTTGTCTGTCAGGTATGTCATGTCAAGTAGAACTACCAGTTAAATATATTCAATAAAATGCATTATAGAATTCTTACCCTTTTATTGGTTATTAGCTTGCTAAACTCTAACAGTGTAGCATTTTAATTTAGACGTCAGTCAATTTCTTAAAGGTCTAAATTAAAATGGTATATTATTTTGAGTTGACTCTCTTTTGATCTAGGTGCGAATTACATTTGATGCGATGGCTGTATAGATATTTATTCCTTCGACTGCACATAAATCAGATAGCGTGCTTCGAATTTTCAAGCCAAGTAAAAGCGTAAACTAACTTGAAACTCTCCTCGCAGGTATGGAATCGGAAGAGCGCGCTGCCGAGTTAGTCGAACTCCAAGAGCAAGTGATCAAACTCAAGTCGCTCCTGTCGACCAAACGCGAACAGATCGCCACGCTGCGGACTGTGCTCAAGTCCAACAAGAACACGGCCGAGGTGGCTCTGGCCAACCTCAAGTCCAAGTACGAGACAGAGAAGACCATCGTCACCGAGACCATGTTGAAGCTGAGGAACGAGCTGAGACTGTTGAAGGAGGATGCTGCTACGTTCTCGAGTGAGTTTTTTTCTGTTTCCCCCCCGGTTTATTTAACTCCGTGTAACTTTTTAATTACCTACCGGTAAACTGGGGTTACTTTAGGAAATTTTGGGGCTACTTTGATAGATTTGAAATGGTTATAAAAACGCAAATATTCATAGCTCGATTGAGCAAATGACGTAAAAAGTTAGGTGATTTTTCAAGGTAGTTATTTCACTGCCGCAGATGGTCTAAAAAAATAAGGACACGGCGTAAAAAACTATTTTCTAAAGTAGCCCCGCATTTCAAAGTAACCCCAGTTTACGGTACATTGTAAACAATTACAATAACAGGAGGTTTTAGGTGACAAACAAGCAGGTGAGTCGCTCAGATAAAGAACCACGATGATGTTTGTTTTCAAAATATAATGACGACGGATGAGAATTGTCGCGGTGACCGCGATAAATTGTGAACGATGATAATAGATTATCTAGGTGGCCACAGTAGAATCACTTGTGGTCGACACAAGTCGCGGATTAGTTTTCCAATCATTTTGTATAGCAGTCTATCGTGCTCTCTACTAGTGGCCGCATTTTGTCCCGCGCAATAACAGTGTACACACTTCAAACTTGAAAAATAAAATACCAACGATTTTGAACTCTGTTACTTCACGATTTCACAGTTCTATGGGACAAATGGGACCTAGGGTGAAAGCACCAGTATTGGACAAGAACTAATTAATAATGGACATTTTTTTCCGTAAACCCAAATTTTAAGAAATGTAGATCACATTTTTAAACTATCAACAATATTTTAAATAATTTATTGAATCAGGCGTTACTTTGCGGAGGTCCATATTAATGAACTAAAACAATTACTTTGCTCACCCGCGACCTTACAATAGTTACGTTTATGCAAGAAATGTGCGTTCATGCAGTTCCTCCACCTCCACACTGTACGAACACACACAAATCACATAAACCCAACCATCACCACCACCAAGCTACACTGACGCGTTTCGAACTCAACCAGAGCTCATCTTCAGAGTTACCACAACCGTATGCTATGCTACCAAACGTTAAAACTTCGAGTTTTAACGTTTGGTAGCATAGCATACGGTTGTGGTAACTCTGAAGATGAGCTCTGGTTGAGTTCGAAACGCGTCAGTGTAGCTTGGTGGTGGTGATGGTTGGGTTTATGTGATTTGTGTGTGTTCGTACAGTGTGGAGGTGGAGGAACTGCATGAACGCACATTTCTTGCATAAACGTAACTATTGTAAGGTCGCGGGTGAGCAAAGTAATTGTTTTAGTTCATTTATCAACAATATGCTCAGATAACTGATGGTCGCAACCGGTAAAGTCTATGAATGGTGGGCTATAAGGAATTTAGTCTTTGCTGTCCATCACTGGGTACTGCTGTGCTTAACATGTCCATGATTGACGCCGTCACCCTACCCGGAGTCGCGGATAAAGGCTGGTGTATTCCAACCCTTGATGCTTATAATACTACGGTTACATACGGCGGCTTCGTCTTCGGTCTACGGCGAATGTGCATGGCCACACTGCTATAGAGAGCAATGCCGCAGAGTTTAGTTTAGCAGCCTTTGATGTGCGCAAATTTACCGACAGGGGGGTGAAGGGTCTGCGGCTTTGGGCGAAGTGCCGAAGTATTCGCGAATATTCGGCTACACACATCGCGATAATGCGAATATTCGCGTTATCGCGATGTGTGTACCCGTAGCATAACCCTCGTGTTGCGCAGGTCTGCGCGCGATGTTCGCGGCGCGCTGCGAAGAGTACGTGACGCAAGTGGACGAGCTGACGCAGGCGCTGGCGGGCGCCGAGGACGAGAAGAAGACGCTCAACCAGCTGCTGCGCCTCGCCGTGCAGCAGAAGCTCGCGCTCACCCAGCGGCTCGAGGAGCTCGAGGTACTAACAACGACCTCATAGGGATCTTGACACCACCAATCAACTGACGTACTTTTTATGAGTTGTCAAAACACAATTCTCCCATGATGGAGCGACGACCTGGTGAAGGTAGCGGGAACGCATTGGATGCGGATGGCGCAGGGCCGATCTGTTTGGCGAGCCTTGGGGGAGGCCTATGTTCAGCAGTGGACGTCTTTCGGCTGAAAATATGATGATGAATTCTCCCATAGAGTTTGAATGGCATTAGCAACTTATGACGCCACTTGTTCACCAACTCAATCAACTATTTATTTGTTAAAGCAACAAAAAAATTTTTTGCAGTTAATCGAAAATTAATCTGTTTTTCAGGGCTAAAATAAAACGTTTTTTTTACTGGAGTCGGGTTTTCGAGTTATTTTTTAATGGCGTCACCATCCCTATTGTTGAGCATACAAAGAATATTGTCATAGTGCTTGTTCGGTGCAATACACTTAACACATGCGTTCAAGCCGCGTGCGCACTAACGACAGCAGCAATTAACTTTGTCGGAACTAAATTTTTGGCAATTTTTATTTATTATTCTGTCTTAAAATAATGTTACATACATCTCTGCGAAATTTTAACAAAAATAATATTTCTTTACATACGATAATGTTAATTGCTACCGTCGCGGCAATCGTGGGCATCTATCGCCGCGACCTTGTTGCATGATTAGTGAAAGTTTAACGTTTATTTTATTTAATAAACATTACTTCTCCATTGGAAGTTTAAACATTCTACCGCAATTCCCGCACCGCACAGTGCTTTTGGTGTTAGTGTTGTTAGCGGATGGATTAAGTAGTATTGTTAATATGGCAGCGTTCCACAGTGACCAATCAATTTATGTCCATTACCGTACTTTATTGGGTGACGTGAGGGGACGACTGATGCAGGAACTACGGGGTTCGGAGGGGAAGGAAACTTGAACGGGATTTGAAATATCCAGCGAGGACGACAGTTATACGCTGTAAATATTGGATCCTTCAAATTTAAAAGTTAAAGTGTCGAACATTTTGATAACCTGGTGAGAATCGAGTTATTAAACTCGCCTTCTACTGCAAGCAGAGCGAACTTCGTTTGGACTCCGCTTAATTCGCAATGATCAACTTCATAGAAGTTTAGCGAAAGCATTTCTATAGAGTTGATCGTTACGAATTAAATGGAATCCGCTCCGTTTACAGTGATAAGTAGATCAGGAGTGAGCGGTGTTCACTAGGTGGACCGAAGCCAACGCGAGAGTTCTGGGCGACCGTTGAACGAAGGTGGCATTCTGAGGGAGAGAGGCCTTTGTTCAAGGATCTTCTTACAACGTCTTCCGACCGATGAGAACACATAGATGGCGCTGTATCACTGCATAAAGTGATGATAGCAGGCTGGAATGTATGATGCATAGGAATAATTTGTGTCTAAACTCCTGACCAGTGGTGGTGTAGGGGTTTAGCACGTGGCACGGAATGCCAATGACCTGGGTTCGATTCCCAGCATTGGTCTTTCTTCTGGGGTTTTTTTCTGTGCATCTATGTTTCAGTCTGTATTTAGTACGAAATATATGTCTTCCAACTGATAATAATGATGCAAACTATGAAGGAATTTTTACCATTTCAGGTGGACCGCGAAATGCGCACGCGGCGCGTCCCCAAGGCGGCGGGTCCCACGCGGACGCGGGGGCGGGATTTCTAGCGGGTCGTGCTCGCGCTCAAGGCCGCCGCCGCCGCCCTGCGCGCGCTGCTGCGGCCGCCCGCGCCCCTCGCGCCCCCCGCGCCCCGCCCGCCACCGCGCCTGCCGCTCGCCGCCTCCGCTCCGTACATACGCTGACACCGCCTTACCCTCTACACTAGAGATGACCAGCTGTGACACGTACGGATTGACAGTGTAATAACGCACGGGTATGGCGCACGCGCGGTGTGTTTTTGCCTAGTGTTTTAGTAACTGCCGGGGCCATCGGCCGAACTAGTTTGACAGATGTTGCCATAGTTCAACCAGTGTTGTTTCTGTCGATATTATACAAAAATAATACCTACTCCAGATACTGGTGCTATGGTTTTAGAAAATATTGCTATGCTGCCCATTCAAATTGAACCAATAATTTTATTTACACAACATAACGGATAATTAAACCAGTTTTACATTATTGTAAAATAAAACTTGTACTTGCGCCATTTTATACATTTTTTGACGTCAAATGCAACGATATTTGTTACGATGACTTTGTAGACTCTTATTCGTCCTTTTTCTACTTTTATTTGTTGTACTTATGACTATTCTATATTTCTCAAGTCTGGCAACATCTGTTAAACTGTTCGGCTGATTTTGGCCCCGACTATAAGTACGAAAGTTTATTAAGTCTTGGCCTAAAATACAAATTGCTAAGAGTGTGATTACAGTCGTCATTATACTGTCAATGCTAGACTGTCTGGTGTTGCGGTAAAAGCGAGCGAACATACGAATTTATAACGCCGCGCATCGCTCGCGGCAAACGCTGTGGCATAAACTTCTCGGGACACGTGCAGTGAACAGTGATTCCCCTAGCGTCGACTAAATCTAATAAGTATAATTGTCGTCGATGACGACGTAACTTTTTATAAATCGTTCTTAGGAAAGTAAATTATTTATACGTTTTATAATATTAACCGTACCAATAACTTTAGGCGGAGGGGCTTCGTCGATAACCGACGTCCGTCCCGCGCGGCGCGTCGCGTCCCGGAACCGTCAAACTGTGCAATAGCGCCCGCCGGGCACGGACCGCCGAAGTTGAACTTGCAGTCGACGGAGCCCCTCCATGAATGGTTGATGTTAAATTAAAGTTGACTGATTTTAATGTGTGAAGGGAGTAGGACTCTGTTGTTGCCGGCTGCGTATTCTTAGTTACCGTAAGCTTCCGTAGGCCTCGCCGAGCTCTCCGCAGACTCGCCGACCGCTCTGATATCGAACATCCTCCCACTCGTATTGCAAGCCGTCAAGTTAATGTTGATCGAGTATTTTTGTAATAGTATCGGTGTATTTTATTACGCGAATGAATTTATCGCCGTTGTTATGGATTCGTGTATGAAGATATATCCCGTGTGAGCAGATTTTACTATTGTGTCGGAAACAGGAATTATCGATAATGCCGTGCGAAGTTATTTTTTATGACATATTTTTAATATTATCGTACGGTTCTCGTACACTTATTATAGAAACCTCTACTCGATACGAATGTCTGAGTACGTCCAAAATGAAATTTCTAAAAATAATCATCGGTGTCCATCCATTGTGTGCGCAAAAAGACTATGTAATCTGTTCTATAGTCGATACGTTCGTTGTGTTGTTGTGGCCCTCTGCCGAATACTTTCGTCCATCTTGTTCTAGTTGTACTCGTAGTGTCCCTATGTTTGGTTGTGGCCGCGCCGCCGCCGCCGGTGCCGTCCGCCGGGCCGGCCGGCCGGCGCGGCGCACTCTGCCGTCCCGTGGCCTCGCCACACGCGTCCATTTCTTGTCCAGCGCCCGATCGACCGCATAGACGCCGCTAACGACCTGTCCCTTTTTATCTAAATATTTTTATCTTTAAAAACAAATCGGTCTCTAGGTTGCTCAAATCTTGCTCACGAAGGTCGATCGGCGTTCTATTATTAAGACGAAATTTACAAAAAGATTATTGAATTGTTACAGTATTGTTTAGGTTGCCGGCGCGGCGGCAGCGTAGTGCCGTAGTGTGGGGTAGGCTAGTTCGACCGTTCCATGTAGTGGGCACTCGCCCTTCGTAGCTATTTTTACTGGATTAGGTATTATAGAGCTAGTTGATACGTTAACCTTCAAGTATACTTAGTAGGTTATCTAATTAAATGAGATCTCTGTTGAGATGCGTAGTGAATCGGTTTTGCAATATTAACATTATTAGCATAATTCGTTTGCATAGCTCAAAGCGGGTGGCCTTCGCCCGAGGACCATAGCCTTGCATTTATCGTTTTAGACTGTCATAATAACTAGCTTTTATCGTAGAAGCACTATTTATGTACTTAAACGGTGGACTTACCAATAGTAGCGTTAGTATCTATCTTTATTTTTTAAGTATTATTTTTCTTGGTATCTAAGCAGCAGACATCGTCTTTGTATTGTTATGTCTAGTCAATGTTTTCGGCGGCCGCGCTCGGCTCGCCACGAGGTTGCAAGCGGCTGCTCAAATGTCACTGGCTAGTGTTTGACACTAATCATCCATTAAGTATTTAATAGAGGATTAGCGTGTAACGCGGCACGCCGCAGCAGCTCGCGGCGAGGGCGCGGTCGGCGCCGTCAGTACCCTGGTGGCAGAGCACTATTTATACTATACTTTTATCAGTATAAGCCTTTTTCGTCCACTTGCACTAATCTTGAATTGACGTTGTTATGTTTATCAGTATTGTACACAAGTTTTTTGACACCAAGATATCGTTTACATTAATTTATATCTGATTGTTATATTTTGTTAAGATGATTTGACTATATGGTTGGTGCGGGCCGTTTGTTGTATTGGGGCGCGACTTAAACGTTATTCGCTGTCTCGTTCTCGAATGTGATGTAGGAGCGGGATAGGTGTTGATACTGTGGTTAAGCTTTGGTCGGTCGCGCCCGCGGCCCGCGCCGGCGCATATTCAGTGTTGTGAAGATGCCGGTCGCCGGTCGCTCGATGTCTGCTGCCACTCGAGGTGGTGGTTTAGAGCGATTAACCAAATAAAACATTATTTATACCGTTTAACTCTTTAGATTACTTATTTTGCTTAGGCATAGATATTATTTTCTATCATAGAAAAGTATTGAGTTTTTATTATAAAGATTTAAAAGTATTTATAACGCCCGCTAGTTTATTATATTGCATGATTTAGTATTGGACAACTGGTAGCATGGATGTTCCCATTAGGTCAGCGATTAGCTTCCGAACCGCCCGAGTCGACGAATATTGCACAGTTTGATGGTTCACCTCGCTGTTTCCTCGTAGTGGTACTTAGCAAGATGGCCGTCGATACAGATTGCTTTGTTTGTGTAATCGTCTAATCAGTAATCAGCCAGATTACAAGTCTTTGCATAATAGAATCTCAATCAGAATTGTAACTTATGAGCTTTTGATAGTATATGTTCAGCTGTTGGTACAGTCGCCAACACACTTGGCTGCCTTTTCTTACAGCTTATCACGTTGTCATAAGTTTGACAAAAGCTCATTTAATTAAGTATGCCGGCGACTGCACTGGTCAGGATCGAGGACAGATAGTTCGCACCAGTCTCGGGAACATATCATGACAGAAGGAATATATTTTCAAACTGTAAGGCACGCCGTGTTGTCGCAATGACTGAAAACAATCATGTATGAGAATAATAAATTATTATATTTAAGTGGTGTTTTTTATTCCTTAGCGTTATGCAAAACAGAGCGACTACGTTCATGAACTTTAATTTGAGACCCAGTTAAGGTTGACTATACATCTTGTTCAATTGAAAGGATTTTTTGCCGAAGCAGGTTATAAATTAATGACAGAGCCCGTGTTGATGCCATCATCAACTTTGTGCTATTTGAGCATTTCATGTATAGTGCGATTAGCCTAACATACACAAAAATTATACGTTGATCTCTTATAAATATGGTACACAATCAATTAAATTTGTGGAAAATATGATGCACTTTTAAATCAATCCTTCATAGGCAGACAATGATTAATTCTGTAGCAGTGTATCTAAATAGGCAGGACCCGAAATAAGGCGTACGTGGAGAATGTGACCCGCTCAACGTGTCGGAACTTTGAAATAATAAACAGATATATTCTTATAAATTATATATTTACAGCATCGTGAGTAAAAGAGTAACAGAACAGTAGGTGTTATGAAATACAAAAAAATAATCAATTTCAAGGAACAAGTTTAAATAATATTTACAAGTACTAAACTAAGGTTAAATAATAACTAAATGTGCCTTTGACTAAAATTTAGGCGGTTTACGTCACGTCAGCTTAAAATACCCGATTCAAGTAAAGTCGTCATCAGATGCAGGAAATAAACATTAAATAATGTTAAATTATAGTCGTTTTCGAATAGGAAATAAATATACTGCCCATGGTAAAACTATAGACCGACAAGCTCGTGCGCGGCTCTCCGCGGAACCCTGTCGCAGTCAGCATTTGCCGCACTTATTAAATAACAATCTCGCTAAGGACAGCAGAGGCTCCCTGCGTCAGGGTTCCGCCGAGCGCCGCGCACGAGCTTGTCAAGGAATAAAAATCATTTCAAGAAATGCTCATATTGAGGTAGTCCATATTAAAGAGAAAACAAAAATGTGTCGTAAAAAATACATATGGACAAGCTTCATCTCTATATTGCAAAAAGTTTTTACGAAATAAATTAGTAATCCGTTAACATGAAATTTTGCAGGTGTTACATATACCTACTAAGACCATCTTGCGGAGAAATAGTAAATCTAGAATTTGATGTTAATCCTTAAGCCTGACAGTTTCATACATTCTGACACTACTAACTGGACTTAACACTAATAAAATTGTAAGTCTAGATTTTTTCCAGCAAATGGCCGGCCATAAATAAGCGTGAAAGTAAAACACTACTTTAAAACAAAACACTAATATACTTACGTCCATTTCGTCAATTTGATTCCTGATCTGAATAAAATAAAACATTGTTAGGTGCATGAAATATTCACGAACAAGTGTTTTCTTTCACTTGCCTCTGTGAATAGTTTTCAGTACGCTTAGTATAAGTTTTACTTCACCAAAATACTTCTCAATCGCGTTTACGTAAAAAAATCAATTCTATGGAAACATGGACGCGCGGCCGCGGAGGCGCTGTCCATGTTTCCCTAGTAATTGATTTTTTTACGTAAACGCGATTGAGAAGTATTTTGGTGAAGTAAAACTTATACTAAGCGTACAGGAATCAAATCATTACACAAACATTGTCAAATAACAAACTATGAAATCAAATAATAACAATCCGATCACGACGATAAATTTTCGTGCGTCATTCATTATTATTATGGTATCAGCCATAAAACGCACAAATCAATACACAATTCAATTTTACAATAAAATATTAGACAAATGCAGAGTGTCCCAAATGTCAAAATTCCTATAGGTAAATAAAAAATGCATAGCTAAGAATTCAAATTCTGACTTGTCGTTAACGTTTGGGAAAACCTGTATATTCGCTTAGCACTGTCCATGGATGTTAATAGGTACATCTTAAAATAAATATTTTCACATTTAGTAATGAATGATATCGCATTACGGATGTTTTATTGAACCAAACAAATACAAACAGACATAATTGTAAAAATATGGTGATCATTATGATCCTTAATGAATAAAGCAATTTAGTATCATTTTTGATTCCGAATTAAGCTTTAGAATATCGAAATCACAAATAATTATTTAGATATGTCTACAAAATCTATTTGTATGTTTAACAATTCTACCGATTTCATTTGGCTACAAATGCTATTAAGTATAAACGTTTCAACACTTTATTCTTACTCCCGTCCTGCTGCACCGATTTTGAGCCCTCAGCGTAGAGCGACAGCGCAGGGATCCAAGAAGAACGGATTCCGCACTTATAATATCAGCGCTCAAATACCGTTCGGTCAGTTAAACTTTCTTGTAGAAAAACTAGTCTACCCTCGTTCATATTGAGAACGCCACGTAACGCTGAATTCTAAAACAACGCACTAATTCAAAATGATACGCTGTGCGATTTTACACCTTCCTTGCAATGATTAAAGTATTAATTTGCACACCGTAGTATTTTGGATTAGAGCGTTGTTTTAGAAATTTAATTTCAAGTCTCTAACTAGCTAACGTACTTTTTTAGTGAGAAACTGATTACTATAATATGAGATAAACCCTATAATAATGGGCATGTAAAGTTATACAACAGTTTCGGTAACTTTTTTTAACTCTTATTCAAATCATTTGGTAGTTCTTGTCTAAGGGCATAAGAAGTATCAAATCTTATCATAATTCATAAAAAATAGTAACAAATTTCATAGACCTAGGGTTTGCGATAACTTCGCGCACATTTCGTATTATCGACTGAAGTAATTAACATTGTCGGCAATTTTAATTTTTTACATTTAATGTCTTAAAATAATGTTATATGCGTCTGCGAAATTTGAACGAAAGTAAAGATTTTCCACATAAGGTAAACGTACCAATGCTCGACACCTCAACGCCCAGTAGATGATACCCATCTGTCACCTCTCTTAATATGAAATAAGCTTGAAGGTGTCATGTATTGGGTCAGTGTCGAGCACAGGGACGTTTACCTTACAACAATGTTAATTGCTGCAATGTTATATCTTTTTTCGCTCCAGGGGTGTTAACTAGAAAGCAATGCACTCATTACTAGCGTGTTGCTAACCGCTCTGATGAGCTTAATCAACCCCTTCACTACCAGACTTGACAAAGTCCGGACCTATGTTAATACCAAGAAAACAATTCATACTTCTTCTTCAATTTAATGTTCAACGTTATATGAACACTACGCAATATAACACTTATTTGTATACAATGTTAAATGTTATCCAGCGCACAGTGAAACAGTCAGTAAATACATAAAATGTAAATGAATTGAAATTTTAGACACAAGAATTACATTTTTTATTTGGTTATTAATTATTTTTAACTATAATTTTGGCGTATTTTTAACGAAGAAAAAGTTGATTGCCAGTGAAATATCTCGTGACTTTTATTCACAGCATGATTAGATAAGGTTTACGTGAATTTATTAATTTAATTTTTATTCGTTAATAAAAGAGAAAAAAACGACAGTAAATTATGAAAATTCATCTCTAAAAATTCATTTTAGAAATGCTTGAGTTAAATATTTTACAATAATTAAGCTCCAAACGCACAAACAGCGGAGGCGTGGCGGTGCGGTGGCGGCGACGGTTGTAATATTCTAACTTGTATGAACGAGTTCGCGGTACGGTACCGCACAACCGTTCGTACAAGTTAGAATATTACAACCGTCACCGCCACCGCACCGCCACGCCTCCGCTGTCTGTGCGTTTGGAGCTTAAAATATACTCTTAAAATCTAAATAACAATCTTAACTTCTTATGTTCAAAAAATATTTCAATCAACGAATTGACGCATTCTGTCACAACGTATCGTATTTTAACTTCTTAGCGAGTGGTGAAGCAGGCTCTACAAAGCCATTTCGCAGATGTAGGTATTACAAGTGACGTACGTATTTGGTATAAAGGCAACGGGAAAAACGTCTCTCGTGTCGTGATGCATCCGTCTCAATACTGCAAAGTTTTACGTATAGGTGAAATAATGTCAAAAAGCAGTACTAAGATTCGAAAGTCTGTCCTTGTTTTGGCACTAAAGCACCAAGTTACGTTTATTTTACGGTTGATCTAAACATGATTAAATATAATTTGAAACAATTAATTCGCCCGTCATTAAGGTAGCGTTTTCATCAAGGTGGAGCAGAGTGGAGGAGTGTAAATCATACTCTCAAATACGGACTCTAGGAATATCATCCCTATCGTAAGTTTGTTGGATCGAATATCTAACTAACGCACTCGGTATCACAATCGTTTTCACCCCCTCTTTCTATCCTATGGCATAGGATAAAGATAGAAAAAGATAATGTGACCACGAGCGCCCGCGCGTTAGACAACGGCCTCTGGTTACATTTTGGCTACTTCGTGTGAGATGGGCCTTATTATAAATAATTGGGTAATGTCCTGGGTACAAAAAAAAAATATTATTGGTCCGTCAGTTTAGATTTTCAAAAAATATTCAACACAATATTGTTTCTTTTGTCAATCAAACAAAAAAGAAAAGATAAAGCGTGTCAAAGTTCGGTGGTAAGAAGTGTACTAAGGCGTGACGTCGCACGGAACTTTAACAGGCTATGGGTGGAGTCCGAAAAATTGGATCACGTTAAGTCACTGGATCAAAGTGTCATTGTCACACGAAAATTAACCATATAATTGCATCTAATACACTTTATTGTACAAAAATAAAGAAAAAAAACACTATTGACAACCGTTGAGACATATGTACAAAGGAGAACTTATCCCTTTAAGGTATCTCTACCAGTCAAGGCAACCTTTGAGTGGATGAGAGGAGCCCAATATTGTGTTTGTTGTTAATTGTATGAGCAATTTTCGGGTCACAAAAAATCCATACAAATTTTAACTACTTACCAACGATACGGTGTCCAACCTCTTGAACTTCACCCCAATATCTTCATGATTTATTTTTTTAATTGACAAAAGAAAAATAAGTTTCCAATGTTTTTTTGATTATTTATCTGACGAACTAATTATATTTTTGAAGGAGCAATTTCAATTTAAAATGTACGCAGGTACTTTTTCCCCAATTAGTTACTTTTGGGATTTCTTACACAGAATTAAGAGCGCTGTTGATGTTGATGATTAAAAAAACTCTAATTTTCAGTCACAAAACTGACTCAAAAAACGACACTTTTATTTACGAAAATGGATACTCATTATTTTGAATAATTAACCCCAAGAATTCCTAATTTAAAAAAGAATGGGACACTTTAAATTGAAAATGCTCAGGAATCTAGCCTACGAGTTAACACGTTCAAAGTGCAACGAGGTCTGTTATGTCCCCGGGCGGCGGCACGACGCTCGGCCTGAAGTACCGGCACAGCTGGTCGTAGAGGTGTAAGCGGGCGTCGCGCGCGGCCCACTCGGCGCCCGCCGCCCCCGCCGCCCCCGCTGTCTCCTCCTCGTCCTCGCCGACGTCCCACGTGTCGGGCGCGACAGAGGGCACCTCTTCGAAGGGTTGCGGGGGTTCGGGGATCACGTCATCCGCGCCCAGCACCTGTGAAGATATTAAGGTTCGATGGGTCTACATCAGTGGCGAGGCGTGAAATTTTTTCCAGGTAAAGCCGGAACAAAGAAAACAAAAAACATACTCCATTTCTCAGTAGTTATACTAGTTATCTTCTTGAAAACTAGTACGTGCACTGATCTCAGTATTAAAACAATATGTTTAGCAAAGTCAATGCTTTGAAAGATAATATATACATGAATTAGACACTGAAGTATAATCACATTTACACACTCACAGACGATAATACCGGCACGTTATATGGCTCCGAATCGTACATACAGTGACACATTTCGGCAGTTTTTTGACGGGGTGCCTCAGGCAAACCCCCCCACATGAAGTGCTCATATTCAACGGGGGGTACTCTAGAAGGTATAAGGAACCCCCCGTATATTAATCTGTCGCGCTCGAGTAACTTCACAAATCCCCTCTTGGGCTCTCCTACTACTACGCAGGTGGAGGTGTACTGGACGCGTGGCCGTGTGTGGGTGTGCGTGTAGTGTGGTACGTACCGCGTGCAGCGCGTGGGCGAGGTCGGGCGGCGCGGCGGCGGCGGCGCGGCGGCGGGCGAGCGCGCGCACGCGCCGCGGCGTGAGCGCCACGCTGCCGCGCGCACTGGCCGCGCCCGCGAACAGCACCGTCGCTAGACTATGGAACCGCTCCACCTGCACCAACATTATACGTTACATTTAACCCATTTCCAGGCATAGTTACAATACGTTTACTTTTAGTTTACCACTGACAGATTGCTTGCCTTCATTTAATTTCCAACTTTAACACCATACAAATAAAGTGGGATCCTATCGATGTTTAGAAAATTTTATTTCCGAAGGTTTAGAATCCCGAAAACTTCATTTGTCCGAAAGCATTTTTTTCTGAAACTATAATTTTTTTTTTTTTTATTTATTTAGGAAACAAACAGTCACAATTCAACATTAATCAACTTAAGTAACAACAAACAGACCTTAAGTTCCATAGAAAATAAAACAATATAATATTTCAGGATTTATTTCAGGACCATCGTGTAGAACCCTTTAGGTTAGGTTAGGGTTGTTTTATAAAAATCCTGAAATATTTACAGTTTCAGAAAAAAATGCATTCGAATAAATGAAGCATTCCGGATTTTGAATATTCGGAAAAAAATAATTCTTAATTTTGATAGGTAACCAGTTGAATATGAAATGAAGGCAAACCATCTGTGGTAAACTTTATGTAATTTTACTGTAGTGCATTTAAGGTAAGCGTCCTCGGGTCCGCATCGTAAGCATCGGACGCATCACATCAAACGGATGATTTTTTTACAACGCGTCCACCTCAACGGCAGCTATCGACTCCTCCTTCAGGAGAGAACTAAGGCCGGGGCTGCACTGGTAAGGCGACCGGCGACGCGACGCGACGGCGACTAAATCAAACGTAGTTGATTTAGTCGCCGTCGCCGCTGCGGCCGCTCACATAACTCGAACTATGTTTGATTTAGTCGCCGTCACGTCGCGTCGCCGGTCGCCTTACCAGTGCGGCCCCGGCCTTAGGGATGGATTAGCACAGTAGTTTCGGAGATAAGCGAGTGGGGCGATTCATACTCAAACTCAAATCTTTGTTGCGTTAAATGTTGT